>JAJEJO010000789.1:361821-399321 GCA_020662805.1 Glaucomys volans | reverse complement strand
CAAAGTCTAAACTATTAATGCTTTTGCACTTCTTTAACAGGATTCAATTTGTGTAGATCCTATAGCAGTCAATGTTATAAAGACTCTTATCTTTAATTACTTTTGTAATAAACTAATTTCAATCCAAAGAATGGATTAGGAAACTTAAGGTTTCCTAAGCATTTGCAAGCTTTTAAAGATTAGAAAAAGGAATATGATATTACTAATAAATGTCTTGGTTTTGATCACATACTTTCTTATTCTGTATGACTATTAAGAATGATTTTTTTCAATAAACTTAAACTCATGTCCTAGGAATCCATTTTTTTAATTGAATGCTATTATTGTTGAAATTTTGTTCATCCAAGTAAAAATATGATGGAAATGAAATTATTGACATAAACATTACAAAAGGTGAGATAGAAATATATTTTGCTAAATCTGACATTATACACTGAAAACCCAAGAGACTCTAATAAACATTTTTCAAATTAAGAGAATGAACAATGTGGATAGATAGAAGTTAAATATACAAAAGTCTATAGCTTTACTCTCATAATAAGTACCTATGCTTAGAAACATTCTTAATTCTTTTTATATCAGCAAGGGTAAAAATCACCTATAAAATATTTAGGAATGAATGCAGCAAGAAATGCTGGAATCCACCTAAAGATTATTATTTTAAAATGCAACACACATTATAAGAGCAGTAGAAATAGAAAATACATTTTTTATGGTAATTCAAAATCACATCAAATACAAACGATCTCAGAAATCACAACATAGGTTTTTTAAGAGTTACATGTAGTGACCCCATTGTTAACTATAAAATCATAAAGGAAATGGAGTGCAAGGAGGAAAACTTGCTAATGCTAATCGAACATAATACTACACAGTCTCTGTAGAAAAATTTACTTCAAACTGTAGAGGAACAGAAAACAGATTAATCATAAGGTCTAGAGAGGACTGGGTTTGTTACTCAGTGGTAGTGTGCTTGCCTAGCATGCATGAGGCCCTGGGTTTGATCCTCAGCACCACATAAAAATAAAATAATGGTATTATGTCCACCTATATTAAAAAAGTGAGGTTTAGAGAATCCATAATCAGGCTCTAAAAACATGTAGAATATTCCTAATAAATAGGGAAAACATGATCCATTTAAGATGGGGCCAGTGGAGACAGATATTCGACAGAAAGAAAATGAATAATGAAGCTCTGTCTTGCACATCCACAAAAGAAAGTTCAGACAGATTACAGGCATAAACTTCCATAAAACAACATAATGAAAGTCTTTCAAGAAAGTCTAGGAGACTAAATATATAATTTATGACTAGAAATGCTACCTTAAACTTGACTAAAAATGCAGAAGCTGTGACAGAAAAGAAATACATATCTGATATTTTAAAAAATAAAATACACTAGTCATTAGACCAAAGAGTTGAAACTTTTTCAATTAATATTATGAAGATTTTTATATTATATAACATGTATGTAATATGAATTATATAATATGTATATAATACAAATTACTCTAAGTTGTTAAGGGGAAAATCATAAACAAAAGAGAAAAATTATCTTTTGTTCATTATATACAGAAGCATAGAAGAGGCAACACAAAGGGCCATGTGTAAATGATGAAGTGCTCAGATTCACTACTCAGAGAAATGAAAATCTAAATGACAATGTAGTATCACTTCAAGTCACCGGCAACAATAAAGAGCTTTTGTTTAGAGGAATGAGAGGAAGTGTCCTCTTAAACACTGAGAATAAAAATGTCAGGTGTTAACACCTTTTGGGAAAGCATCTAAAAGTATCTTTTCAAATTTAATTTGACCCTGCAATCCCACACCTGGGAATATGCCTCAAGAAATAAAAATACAATTCACACAGACATTTATATGAGGATGTTTATTGCAGACTTGTTCATGGTAGCCATTAACCAGAAATAAAATTAATGCCCATCAATAAAGAATTTAAGAACGGATTAGAACTATTCTACATAAATTTGAAGGTTTTCCACAGCTTTACTTCACAGAAAATAAGATGTAGAAAAATGTATAGCGTATAAAAACATTTTTAAAAATAAAATGACACCAAGCAAAATTAGATTTATGTATATATGTGTATAATCAGTATGAGTACATAATATGAATACAGCTTAAATCATATAATTTAAATTCCATAGAAAAATGGGATGTGCTTAATGTGTTAGTATAACGCAAGAAAGGGGCAAAATTAATGTAGTATATAAGATGTAATCTGCTTTATGTAAATTATGTATTTGGACTTATAACATGATACATAGTCACAAAAATATTAATAGTGGTTATTTCAGAACAGTTGGATTGTAAGTGGCTTTTCATTTTTCTTTATATTTTAGTATATTGCTCTAAGTTTAAAAATGAAGTGACACTAATATAATCAGAAAAGGAAATCTACTACCATTGTTTGTAAAGAGTAACAAAATAACTACTTTTAAATATAGTTATGTCATATAATATTTATTTCTAATCTAGAGGACACAGAGTGAAGAAGTTATCACCAGAAAAGAAGAAACAGAAATAAAAGAATTATATTTATTATTACTAAAATATACTGGATTTTCAAAGTCTTCAGATGTTAATTTCAATGTGATTTTATAACAATGATGACTATAAGAAATGCTCATAAGGGATTTCAGAATGACCTTGGCCTCCATATCTAGGCATGAGCAACTGAATTTCAAAGGTAATTTAGGGTGACTTCCAAAATGGCCATAGGAATAAACAGTAGTTTGGTTTTTTTTTTTTTGTTTTTTTTTTTTTTTACTTTGAAGATGACAGACAATATGGAGGAATTCACAAAGAAATACAAATATCTAGTTTTCCTAATATCAGTGTAAGTATTTACAATTTTCTTTGTATAATAGTTATTTAATCCCATTGTCCAATTATGTGGCACTTTTACAATTATACTTACTGCCCTTACTTCATATCAGAATTGCCGTCAGAATCTGTCCACCCTGCCAGGGACTCTTCACTTTATCACAGACCAAAGCTCTAGTCTGGTCTGATACTTCCTTAGCATCCGGGCTTCTCTCAGATTAGGAGAGAAAACTGATAAATCAGAAAACCATGTGGTTGACATCTCATCAATAATGCAATGATTTTTCTCAATTAAAACTAGTTATGTAATTAATAATTTTATTCTATTTATCTTTTTTTCACCTGCAAATTCCCCAAGTGGCAATTCTAATCAAAGTTCAACAATAATCTTCTTTTATTGAAGTAAGTTGGTTTCTACTATTTTTAAAAACATTGTTTACAAGTCTAAACTGTTTTTACCCACCTCATTTTCACAAATGATTCTGGAAAAAATACACTAGAACATTTTATCTATGGCATTGAAGTAACTGTCTTAATTTGTTTATTTTACCTACAGAAGTGCTATACTGCATTTATATACTAATGAAATAGTAAATGCAAAGCTTGTAAGGGAATTAAAAGTGTAAAGACATAACTAAAATTTCAACTTTAAAAGAGTGACATTGCCAAGACAGTCATTTCCAATAGAGATAAGCCCCTCAGAACAATGGGTGCAGTTTCAAGGGCCTTATTTATCAGGTGTTAAAGACAATATAATCAATTGCTAAACATTTCCTCACATTCCTCTCAGAAAAGAGAGACAGGGAACAGGGATCCAAGAGACATTCACAAGTAATTCACAGTCTAGTTGACAAAACACTGCACATGAATGATAGAAAACATGTGCTAATTATCAAGGGCAAATAAATCTACTGCAACCAAGGCAATTCCTTTAGTTCAGTTAATTCCAAGATGACAGAATTAGATCTTTTTCATTCGACCTGTCCTCTTCCAGGAGTTGCTCTCAGGCAATGTCCACAGTAGTTGATCAAAGTTCACTTTGAACTATTCAGTTCTGTCTGTAGCAACAGTATAGAACAATTGCTCCCTCTCTCAATTCATTCTCAGCTTCCCTTGTTCCTCTGTCTCTCTGGACTCCAGACTGTCAGCTTCAGAATGAAAATAGGAGGTAAAGCAAAGCTTTGCAAAGATATGTCACCAGCGTGCTCTCACCAAGCAACTCCACATTAGGGAATGTTTTTAGATGAATTTACTTCACAACATGCTGCTGTGGTTGTCCAAGTGCAAACAGTTTCAAATTTGCAAATTAAAATGAAGATGACATGGCAGAGCACATGCTTCATTCATGATGATTTCACAGTATGTCCTGTTCTGATTTACACTTGTCAAAATTAACATGACAAGACATGACCCATTCTACACTGCATTAGCCAAACCATGACGAACTCAGTTTAAACTAATTTCTACTCAACCTTTTCATTTTTCTTTTTGCTCATTTCTACCTTTTCCTTTCTCCAAAGAAATTTTATAAACTTCATATGATTCTTACCATGAAATTCCTTTACTAAACAATTTCTCCACAATTTATAGTATTATCCCCATTTTTGTATTTATATCTTTTAATTGTAGATTTAGTCTATCTTACATTCCTTGCTTTGTCTTTTTTTACTACATCGAAAACTTCACACTGTTTTGAAATAAATCACAGAGTTCTGTTTTTATAGGGGTTCCTCCAGATTAAAACTCCTGGCACTGTGAGGAACAATTTTATAATCTTTTTATATCCAACTTTATTTTGAATGCAGTATTTTATAAATTAGGTGATTAATTAAGGATGAAATGATTCAAAAGTGCTAAGTCAGTAAATGGTTTTTGTAATGGAAATTTGTGATGCAGCAATTCTTTCTCTAGAGAAATCTCTATGATTTATTTGAAGATCAAAATATTCAATGATGTTAGCTATTACAGCTTTGTATTGGATTATATTTCTTTGGGTGTGTGTGAATACATTCATTTTTTGAAGAAGTGAAATTTGGCTTTGAATGAGTTTCTTTTATTTTTTAAAACAAATGGAGTGTTACCAAAGTAATTCCTGCTCATTAGTAAGTGCATTAGGGTTGAAGGATGAAAAAAGGAAAACATGAGCAATTGCCTTCCGATTTTATTATTAACATCATCCTATAATTTCCCTTTGAATGTTTTTACCTTTCTTTATAAAATTAAATAATGCAGAAATATATATATACATATGTGTGTGTATATATATATATATATATATATATATAATTCTATTTCTATTTCAGAAAGTTAAAATCTGTATTGATTTCATTCCTGGTAAAAAATCTCATTAATTTAGCATATATACTTCTTAACATTGTTAGGGTTCCTTTTTTAGTGCATATTAATTATACATAATAATGAATTTTCTTGTGCCATATTCATATATGCATATAGCATATTTTAATAATTTCTACCTCCTAACATACTTCTCACCCTCCTATGTCCCCATCCCCTTGTTCTTCTCTAATAACTTTTGTGATCTTAGCAGAAATATATTTATAATAAAATATATACTTACAAAGTATACAAAATGTATACTTACAAAGTATACATTTGTCTTCTTACTACTCGTCTCATCCTAGCATTTTAAAGATATAGTGATCTAAACAAGGTGTTATTTTATTGCAGAATCACATATAACATATATATGTATATATAGATAGATAGTATATATATCTATACATACATATATATATATGCACATATACATTTATTGCTTCCCATGGGATATTACTCTATCTTACTGAAAGATTTAAATATCCTCAGGAGAGAGTTGTGCTCTTTTCTTTCCTCCTTTTGTTTGCTATGATCTTTAGCATCTAAATATTTTTAAATATTATTTATCCTTTGCTATTAACAAAAAGTATGGTTTACTTAGCCATTCTCAATTTAGATACCAATTTTAAATGCAAAATTATTTGACTCTTCAAGATAACCCTGACCTATATAATGCAGGAATGCTACCCATGCTAGAATTAAGAAGTGGTAGAGCTCTAACTTGACTCCAGGTCATCAGAGTCTGATTTGACAATCTATTGTATCAGTTGCATTAAGCTATTCCTCATGTGTCTAATATGACTTAGTTCCTAATGTTTTAGCAGATGGGGACACTATCTCTTCTTAGACTAATCAAAAAATAATCTTAAAAAGGGCTACCAAGGACTCACCTGACTTAACTTCTCTCTTTTGAACCTGCCTAAATATCTAAAACTCTTTATTCAATATTACTATTAGTACAGTGAAGAGCCATGTATTATTATCATGAATAGATCACACAATTTATTCTGTTAGATTAAATAACCAATAACCATACAGAAGCAAAAATAAAAGCCCAGTTAAATCTTGACTGAGTAGATAAAGTCTTTAAAGTGAGATAGTTCAGGCACTTCTTAGAAAAGCTTTAGATAGCCAGACCTGGTTGCACACACCTGTAATCCAAGAGGCTTGGAAGCTGAGGCAGAAGGATCCCAAGGTCAAAGTCAGCCTCAGCAACTTAGTGAGACCCTGTCTCTAAATAAAATTTTCAAAAAGGGCTGGGGATGTGGCTTAGTTTTAACTGCCCCTGGATTTAGTTCAATCCCCAGTACCCAAAATCATCATCATCATCATCATCATCATCATCATCATCATCATCATCATCTTTAGCTATATCTTCCTAGCTAGAGAAAAAAATAGAGCTAAAGGATTAAATATTTCTCCACCAAAGAAGACTAAAAGAAAAGGTAATTCATGATTTTGTACCTGTTCCCTTCTCTGCAGTGATATACACACCTACTTACCAAAGTTTTAGGAGATTTATAGAGTATATAAATTAGAAGGTAAAAGATAAGCAAGGTCAGTGCTATTAAAAGCTTATTTCTTTGAAGGAAAGAGTAACATTAAGCACATAATAGATGCACATTAAATAATTTTTCAAATAAATATATAGATGGAAATGAAGTAATGCCTTGAAAAGAGAAAACATGAGAGTCCATCCATTAGCCAACTCAATGCCTCTTCCTACTCAGAGTGTTACCAAGTAAAGAAGTACTTAAAAGCAAACTTTAGAAGAATCTTCTATTTCTTGGTAGGACACTGTTACAAATGTTTCACCAGGTGTGGTGGTGCACGCCTGTAATCCCAGCGGCTCGGGAGGCTGAGGCAGGAGGATCCCCAGTTCAGAGCCAGCCTCAGCAACTTATTGAGGCCCTAAGCAAATCAGTGAGACCCTGTCTCTAAATGAAATACAAAATAGGGCTAGGGATGTGGCTCAGTAGTGGAGTGCCCCTGGGTCAATCCCCAGTACCAAAAAAGAAAATCCCCAAAACAAATGTTTCCTTTCCATTTGTTCCTCAGGAGCCTCTCTTACCTCTTGCCTTGTTCCCACTCTTACCTTCTTTATTAATTATAATCTAGAAGAAAAAAAAAAGAACTATGCCTTACCTCCATGACAGACTTTCTCTGTTTATTTCATTACAGAGTTAAAAAACTAAAGTTGGTAGTCGGGGTGAGTTATTTAAAAACATCCCTCTTTCTCACCTCTTTCTCTTCCTTTTTGGGAAACCTGAGGCTTGTGGAGTTTGGCAAGCACACAGAATTATAAGTGACATGTCTGATTATATTAAACAACATGTACAAGGAAACCTTGGCTGTTATCATCATGGAGAGTAATTCGCTGGTACAGACAGTATTGGACTTCAGTGCTTTGGCCACTTGCAGTCATCCTAGAGTGATTCAGGCTCCAGTCTACAGAGGATATGGAATCCTCAAATGACAAATTTAAAGAATATTTATCATTTGTGAGGCAAAATAATTGAGGGTCAAAATGAGATAGGTAAAACATCTTTCTGTTTCTACCACTTGCCGGTTCTAGCACTGTTGTCATTCATTTGTCATAACTCTGAAGGTTGGAGGCTGATACCAGGCAGCAATCAGAATATATGGTCAAACAGTTCAATGGAAACTTCTGTGATTGCATTTTGTTTTGAGTTGGTCCCCTATTGTCTGTTGAACAGCAGTGTCTTCACTGCTGATACCTGATCCAGGTCTTCCTCACCCCTTTCATGACCTCAGTATTAGCAGCCAAAATGCTAGAATTTGGGCATCAATACATTCTGCATACCACTGTTGTTCACAACCATAATTTTGTCTTAACTTATGGGAAAAAAGCTCAATGTCTCTGACTTATTTATTCAGATCATCAGGCTTCCTTTCTAAAGTTGTCTGCTGTTCTTTTCCTGATTCTTCAATTTGAGCTATTCTAGTGTCATCTCGGCCCTCTACAGATAACCTCCTCATTCTACCTCTGAATTTTTTTCGATACAGTTTGACATGGAATATCCATATTCCCATCATACCATACTTAGATAAATATAATCCATTTTTCAGGAACTAATTCAAATTATATCACCTTATCAAATTATTCCAGCTGGTATAGATGCAAACTTTCTTTTATTCATTTTTACCTTTGATTTATCCTTTCACCAAGTACTTATTTTTACCAACTATCAACTTTAAAGTATGCAGCCCATAAAAAACAGAAAACTTCTAGACTATCCTGGAGTTACAGTAATTTAAAGAAATTTTATTTAGTAATTTTTTCTTATTTCTCATGAATAGAATTAAAGACATCAAGTACAAGACTTTATGCAGAGTTCTGATTCACTTATTTAATTTTACTATATGAGATCCTTGATAGATCAGCACCTGCCAGAGAAATGTATTTCTGATAAAACTGAAAACTTTCCTGAAATTTGAAAAATGTCAGCATATGATGTATTGCATCAAATCCAAATGTATTCAAATTTCATACCAGTTAAAATAATTTCTGAAAAATTCATATTTATTACTTTCGAGTTAGGATGTACATCTCCATTTTAGTATATATCTCCATTCTTATCCATCTATCAATGAAAATTTATGTGCATTCACATGTCTACATAGGCCAGGTTATGGTCTGGCTTATGTTGGTGAGCAAGTTATTGTAATTCCAGCTTCTGGTAGTCATAACTGATTTTTCTTTGTCAAAAACTTGCTTTGTTTATTTCAGCACACCACACTGTATGCTTCTGTCAACATTCTGAGAATTTTACAGTACAAAGCCTTCTTGTATTAAGCATATCACAAGCCTTCTTGTATTTAGTTCATTTGAAATTCAATTGCTATCCTGTTAAGTGGTACCCAAACTTTCTATCATTTTAAAATTCAGTTATCAGTGACCAAATATTTGTACTAAATAAAAGAGAAAGCATCTTCCAAAAAAAACTTTTGAGAAATAACTACATAATCACATAATAAAATGATCCAACATAAAAAGATAAAGAACAGCATGGTGAAAGAGTGAGTAGAGCCTAAAACAATATTTCATAGATGAGCAACAATTGTAAAAAGTATATATGACAAAACACACGAAATTACTAATGCAATGTATTAGTACATTCTAGAAGAATTAGTACATTCTTCTAGTACATTCTAGAAGAATTAAGAATGCTTAATTAGGTTTTACAGAGTGTTTTAATGATTTATTTAGTTCCTTATGCTATGGGAATTTTCTTTTTTTTTTTTTTTTCTTTTTTTTTTTTTTTTTTGCTTTTGAAACCACTTCCTCCCATTTAAAACCCTTCTTGTTATATTTAAGTCAGAGGGAAACTTGGTACTACTCACATCAAGCTAGTTGAATTCCAGCAAGTAAATGAAAACAATGGGTGAGATCATTTTTGCTGCCAAGGAAATGCAAGGTCACTGCCCCAATCAGCAGCCAGACTGCTCAAGGAAGTGCCAGTTCCCATAGGAATGTGCTCTCACACCATTGCAAGCAAGAGAACCAAGCGGAATTATCAAAAGGGAGATATTAGTAAGACTACTAGGAAAAGTGAAGGAAATGGGATGGACCTTATTTAAGGATTGCATGGGTAATGATTAGGCAGTGATATCTCCAATCTGAGTTCTGGTTAGTTCCAACCTCAAATCCCTTCCTGTAATTTAACATCAAGGGTTTAAAATGCTACCAAAGACCTTCCTTTTGTGCAATTATCCTGCGAAAGAGTCCTCACTTAAAACAGAAATACTCAATATTGTATTGTATATTTAAAATTTGCAAAGAGGGCAGATTTTATGTTAGATGTTCTTGGCAAACAAAATAATAATAATAATGTAATAATAATAAAAGGGTCAGGAGAAAACCTTTGGAGGTAATGGATACATGTATGGCTTTGATAGTTTCATGGATATATTCTTATCCCCAAACTCAGCTAGTTTCATAAAGTTAGACATTTTTTCAGCATGGGGATACATTCTAAGAAATGAATTGTTAATAAATTGCATCCATGCACAAACATTAGAGAATGTATTGATAAAAACCTAAATAGTACAGGTTGCTTGCTACACACCTAGTGTATATATGTGCCACACTTTTATATGACTGGCAGTGCAATAGATTGTTTACACCAGCATTTCTAACAACATAATAATGTGTTGCTCTTACCATGTCACAATAACTATCACATCACTAGGTGATAATAATTTTTCAGCTCCATTAAAAAAAAATCTTATGTGACCACCCATGTATATGTGGTCTATTGTTGACTGAAACATTGTTATGCAGCACATGACTTCATATTAAATATTTATGTCTTTTTATATGCTAACCATTCCTCAAAAAAGTGATTTAAAATACTTCTGGGAAGTGATAGCAAGAGGTTTGAGGGAGGTGAAGACATCCTGGCCATGAGATAGTCTTACCCTCAAATGTAGGAAATGCCCCTAGTGGTCACTTTGATATTTTTGAATTTGACAGATATTTATAGGTAGACACTGACAATATCATTAGCCCTAGTTACTGCCATCAATGCCAATTAATTGGTAACAATGACTAAACAGCTTGATGACTTAAGATATAAAAGTAGAAGTGACAGATACCATTAGTAAGGATGTTTATCATGAACAAAGATTCAATAAACAAGTGCTCAGAAATTAGTACATCTGCTATGATAAAAATGACATTTTCTAATTTTTACAGAAAATATATATTTTAACTATGTAACAGCAATTGTCTAGTGCTAAACAGGCACCATAATATTGAGACATATTCTAAAAGATGTCTCATGAATGAAACAAATATAAATCTATATTCTCTTAACTGGATACTACATTCTTTTTGAGAATATTCTTTTACATGTTTTAGTTATTTTTATAACTTCTTTTCATTTTACCTCAGTTGAATTATTATTTACTAAAAGCCTCAACTTTCAAAACTGAAAAACTTCTTTAAATTTCAATACTTTAGCATTTGCTGGGAGCTGATTGTGTGCTTGGCATTGCCTTAGTTAGAGACTATACAGGTCAATATTGTGTCTTTCTTCCATAAAATAGCTCATCTAGCCATTCACCTATTGATATTCCACGGACTATAACTGTATACATATAAGTAGTATGTGCTGGTATATATCCTTGATTCTGAGGAAACTTTAAACATTTAACAAAATGCATTTTTTAATAAAATCTGGGACCTGACATGATTATGAATGAGCTCTTCAGTTTTTTCAGTACAATAGTACCGTTTTGTCAAGGAAAGAAAATAAATTGAGGGAAAGTACAGAAGGAAATAGAAATGAACTTGGACAATAACCTAGGTGAACAGATCAGAATGGGATGTATGCATAAACTCAACCATAAGTTTGAAGGGAAAAATGTCACAGTCAGTGAGGGATATTAAATGAGAACTTAAAAAAAATAAAAAACAACGTAGAGGTCCTGTTTTATCATTTTGACCATGGCAGGTATTTTGGATCCTAATGCTGGTTTCATGGACAGCACAGCTTTCAGGGCTTGTTCTGACTGTTCAGTTGCTCCAGTATTTTGAAATGAATGTAAACACCCTTTGTAGAAGCACAAACATGTATGTGCTTCCTTTTAAACTTGTTATAGATAAAGCGTATACTTTGTTTATTTATCACCCCATGATCACACTCTATGATCTAAATGCAGCACCTTCAGGGAACATGTGAACATTAAGACAATGGAAGACCAACACTTCTCATTATAAAGGGAGAAAGTGATAAGCTGAACAGATCCAAAGAAACTGTTTCCCCTAAAACAGAAATTATCAAGATTATTTTAAAAATGATTATACTTCAAATTTTGAATTAGGTATCTGTTGAGAATGAAATTAAGCTTCCTCTTAGAAATTACTTAGAAATTGCTTTACATGAACTATCTATTTCCCAGAAATCCACAGCAGCATACAGGTCTCCTAGATACAATAATTGAAGGACCTTGGACCTGTATTTTCCCTTTAGTGGGGGTTGAAGGGTGACCTGGACAAGTTACTCAAAATCTCAGAAATTTAATCCATGTCATCTAAAATATAGTAATACTAATACCCACTTTATTTTTTACAAGTCATCTTTGTTAAAAGAGTTCAATGTAAAATTTATATTTTAGGAGCTGGAGGTACAGCTCAGTGGAAGAGTACTTGCCCAGCATGAGCAAAGCCCTGGGTTCAATTTCTAACATTACCAAAAAAAAATAATAATAATAATTTGTATTTTTATAAAATTGCTAAGTTAATTCTGTCCCTGGCATCATACTGGATACATATTTAATCAATACTTGTTTATTGATTAAATCACTATAATATGTTAGATGGTAAAGATAAATGAATATGGCTTCCACTATCTAACATGAAGAATTAATTTTATTTATCTAATAAAATAAATAGATGTATGTTAGGGTTTAGATATGAGGGGTTTTCTAAAAATTCATGTATGAAACAATGCAAGAATTTTCAGAAGTATATGATTAGATTATGAGAGGCATGACCTACCATTGGCATGGATTGACTGGGCAGTAACTGTAGGTTGGTAAGGTGTAGCTGGAGGAGGCAGGTCACTGGAGGTGTGTCTTTAGACCCAGAGAATATGAAGTCCAAACATTTAAACTTGACCTCCAAGACATCTTAGGCTTCCCCAGTTTCTCTTTGATGCTAATTCTCCTTCTCTTTATAACCTAACCTGAGGTGTGAACAACGTGGAGGCATGATATTCTTGAACATGGAACCATTGGTAATGCAAGTCACCCTCTTCACCTTCATGCACACCTACCAATCATAACCTCACCAGTGTTATCTCTAAGAGGCCATTCCAGATCCTGTCGACTTCTTTCCAGGAACAACTCACTACCTCAGTTTTGACTTTCATGCACTGTCTTTCTTTTATACTACAAGAGAGCACCTCTAGTATTTTACTGGTTCTTTTTTGCCATTCTTCCTATGATAAAAAATAGGTCTTTGAAAATTGGGTCTATGGATTGTTCTTTTGTTCAGTAAGGGTAGGATTAAATTTACAATTTCACCAATCCACAAAGTAATACTGTGGAAATGGGTTCTCAGGAACCATACGCACCAAGTAGAAAACCTTGCAGGTGCTCTCAAGATGATGGAGAGCTATGTTACTCCACATGCACTGTGTATAAATTCACCATGATGTTTTACTATAAACTGATTTGTGAAATATGCTAAAAATTAATTAACTTTCTACTAAGAAAGATATATAGGGTTTTATGTTCAGAATTTCAGGTAGGGTTTTTGTTCAGGGTTCATAAGAATCACATAATATGGAAGGTCTTTTGAGATGTTTTAGCTCTTTCCTTCTCTCCATCATTGCTCACCCTACCACACATGACTCTACAGATGAGCATATTGAGTCCCAGAAAGTTTAAATGACTTTCTCAATTCTATATAGTCATGAATGTATAATTTTCTTGTTTAGTACTCATGTTTCCTAATCGTCCATTATTTAAATTCCTCCCATTAATTCAGCTAGTTTTTGGACTGCTGTAATGGCAGTAGTTTTATATTCAAGTTTTATATCACCATTTTAGAAAGAAATCCTAAAACAGAAGGTTGGAGCAGTGAACAACTGGTATTCTAAGGTGAAATGAGAATCAAACAGAAAGTTGACTGTCTTGAGAAGAAATGTAATTTTCTGGTCAACAATTTTTAATTTTGAAGAGGAGAGAAGGTGTGTCAGGAATACCTGAGTTAGAAAAAAATAACCCAGAAAGCCACCTAAGGAGTATTATTCATAACTATATGAAATGCTCTCCCTGAAATTTATTTAGGGACTTTTGATAAGGCAAACTACTAGGCAAGTATTTCTAGGGTTGATTAGATTATTCTGTTCTTCATGTTTTGCCCCTCTGTATTTGTGCCCAAGTGTTTGCTGTATGCATTTATTTAGAATCTGCGTAGATCTCCTTTTTTTGGTTTAGCTGATAAAAATCTTTTAAGATCCTAATTCTGTTTTATTCCCTCAGGAATTTACTGGGCAGAATTTCCCACACTTCTGGGCAGTGCTTCTACCGGACTTGTAATTACAATTAATTGCTTTTGTCAGACAATGTGACAAAACAAAGTGTATTCAAATGGAAGACATTTTCAAAAGTAGGCACTACTCTCCACCAAATGCCTTTGTATTGAGCAGCTTTCATGCTTTTTCCTAAAACTCATTGTGCATCTTTATGCATACTCTAAAGGTGAGATGGGATAGCTAATGCACTGTCGAGGTGGGGATGGCTTATAGCAAAGCTTTAAATCAAGGATTATGCTTGATGTAATCTGGAGATGGCTGCCTCCTCCTGCCCATCCTCCACTTCACCTCCAACAGTTTCTCTCAGCCAGGAGACTAGGGAACCAAAATCTTTCCTTAATTCCCCATGAGCAAAACTTCCCTGTGAGTCACTGTTGGGGAGCTGGCTCCTAAGAGACCTTCCTCACATCCCCTGTGGTTCATCCATGCCCCCTTCCCATTGAGATACCCAATAGAAAGACTTTGGATGGGCCTAACAGGACCTCAGGGGAGTCCATTCATGCTTTCATGCGCTCAGTCCTGCTTCCTCCATCCTGGAGAATATCCTGAAGGATAAATTCATCCTGAAGGAGGTCCAGTTTTATCATATAGACACCTCACATCCTTTTCTCTCCATTCATTTCCCATTTTTCTCCTCCTCTTCTCCTTTTAAAAAATGTGTTTATTTATTTATTTATTTATTTTTAAAACAATAGATAGATATGTTTATCTCCTTATTGGTGTTTCTGGCTGATTTCAAGGTAGAAAGTGGCTTAAAACTTCATTTACTCCCTTGTGTTTAATCACACACTTCATTTGGTAATTCCTACTTGATATTCTACATATGGAAGCCCATGATTTAGTTTTCAGACTGTTATAATGGTAGTAGTTTTATATTCAAGTTTTGTATCAGAAGTACTTTATTGGTGGAATTTAAACTGTCTTTCTATAACATGCTACATGAGAGTTGTACATATATTTGTATACAAAGATAGATATTTTTAGAAGAAATTCCTAGGAGAGGAATCACTGCCAAAGGGAATGCACAAGACTGATTTACATCAGATTATTTATCAGGCCATTATTTTAACTTCTTCCAAGTGGAATTTGGGGGCTGTGCAAGTTCAATGCATGGATGAAAGTCTTCCTTAATTTCAGGAAAGCCTTTTCTTAATATGTTTTAGTCCTGTTCTAATTTTTCTTTCTATCTCTAGGAATACCAGATTATTTTTACAGTAATCTTGATGGTGTGTTTCCACATCCAGTTATTCTTTAGAAGATAGTTTACTTCATGTTCTCAAACTGTTCTCCATACCACTGGTTCTTCTTACCACTAATTATTTTTCTACTTTTTGTTGCTTTTTGTGTGAATTTAATTTCTGTTCTTATTTTATAATTCTTCTCCATTTCTTTTCTCAGTGCTACTAAATTAATTTTAGGTTATGTCTATTTTCTTATCTTCTGTTTTTTTTTGTTTGTTTGTTTGTTTGTTTGTTTTTGTCTCCTGTTTGATTACTAACATTCTTTCTGCTTTGGGTTCAGAAAACCACATTTCATCTAATGTCTGGTTTTCTAGAAATGCTTGATACACTTTCATATCAACTCTTGGTCTAGGTAAGACTCCAATCAAGCCTGGCTAAAAGTTACTGGTTCTTAGAAGCTGCTAGTGTCCAGATATGTGTTTCCATTCATTGTGGAAACATTAAACCCTCAGTCTGCAAACTGCTGGTCTTCAGTTGGCAATGATTCATAGTGGGCTTTCTAGCTCATTCCTGCATACTCAACCTTCTGTTCATAATAAGACAGAAGGGTGTTTCAGCAGCCCTTTCCCTGCCCTCCACCTTGCCCCATTAAGGAGGTGGCGCTGACTTTTGAAGATTTTCAGTGTTCCCAAAAGCTGCCAACACATATTATCCCTCTCAGTTTCTTCTCTCAGTTAGGGCCAATTTTACCATGCTGCCAAATTTTTTGTACCAATTGTGGTTTGTTACTGTGACTATTTCCTATTGTTGTAAAAGAATGGGCTTTCATTTGTGCTTTTTATTCTTACAGATTTTAGTCTGTTTAAAAGCAGGAAATATGGCAGATTTATCATCTTCAATTTGGACATTTTAGCAGCAATTCTTTATTTACTTTATGACAGCTTCCCCCAGGATTTTTAGGTCTATCTGGCTAAATTCATTTAGTTATTATAATTGGTCATTTTAAACCTTATTGAATGATTTTTTAAATCTTCTTACATGATAAAGGTATTTCTGAATGTGATGAAAGATCAAATGTTTAAATTTAATTATTAAATCCTTGATTTGTGGTCCTGTGCTTTGGTGATACAACTCTTTACTTTCTACTTTATTGGCTTCATGATATTATACTGTAATGTTTGAGCACAATATAGGTCAAATGCCTGATTTTTATCACTTCTTTACAAGGGCTTTAACTTTCTTGATCATACATGACAATTCATAATAAATAAAAGTATTAATAATCAATGTAATTGTTTAAAAGTTTAGTCCATACCCTAATAAGTCAGAACATATATGTTACCATCAATTTAGTGTTATATTTATATACAATATTTCTAATGGAATGTAAGCACCTGACAAATAATCAGCACATTTTTAAGTTTATATGCTTAGTTCAAACAATTGGATGGGAATACTAGGCTCCATGCATGGAGCCTAGTATTCCCTACTATCCTAATTACACTTTTAATTGAGTATTCAACATTAGATTAAATGTCTACAATATGCTAACCCAGTGACAGCAGGAGACAACTCAAGTTGCCTTGGAGGCTCATTTCATTACTCAACAGGAGCTGAGTAACTAGTATAACTGTAATATTCCAGGAAAAAAAAAAATCAGAAAATCAGTGGAATAAAAATAGTCGGAAAAGAACAACACAGGGCTTGCACTGAATGCCCATGAAACAGAATCAGAGGTCCAAGTGTGCATACACACACACACACACACTTTCTCTCTCTCTTTCATGCAGTTATGGGAATCTGGAGAATGAAGGCAGGAAAAGCAGTCACTCACAAGGCCAGGGCAGTGGAATGATGGCACCAGAATGGAGAAGGAGCAAAGTACTGAACTGCTGAAATAAAGCACAACTGTATGAGTACAAAGAAGACAAATATTCTAAAAGGAGCAACTGGAACAAGGGTATTATAAGAAAGAGTCTGATTTTAAATGAATCCATTGTTTTTATTTACTCATTTATTTGAACTATATCCTATTCCAAAAAGGCTTTCCTTCAAATTTCAAAATCCATGCACAGCAAAATCACTAAGGTAAGAATGGGTAAAGGAAAAATAATGAGGGTGAGAAAAAATATAAAGCTAATGGGAAAGGTTGGTAAACAGCATGCATGCCACACGATGCACTTCAGCTTCCCAACAGCCAGAGTAAACAGGAAAATGTGATCTGTTTCCAGGGGACATGAGAGAAACAATCCAGCTGCTCACCAGAAGCATATGGGTTGAGACTTCAGTAAAATTTATCTTATGTTCTTAATCAAGAGAACAGACTGTGTGATAAAGTAGATGACACTTTCAATGTCATTTCAACAATAAATATGATATAAAATTCTGAGTAATGATACTATAATTTCTTCAGTTTGGTCCAAATCATAACTTCATAAATATTTCAGTAAAAGCAATTATGCAAATGATCCAGATATGCCACTCCCAGATGGTCTGGTTTATCCAAGAGCAAAATTGAGAATGTCCAGAGAACATTATATCCTTTAGATAATCCTCAATGAATATTATTTTCACAGCAAATAAATCATAAATGAGGTATTCTTTCATAATATAGTCATTATGTACCCAAAGATAATTTGCCAAATAATTTCCACCTAAGAAACACAGCCAATTAATTATGTTTTCTAAGCTAGGCCACTCATGATTAAACACCTTCAACTTACCTTATTTCCTGCTGGTTCCTGTTTTCTTCTCTGGAGAGAGTTACTCCATTTTATAAAATGTTCGAGTAAATTATTCTTAGGTATAGCTCCCTAGGTCATTGTTTACAGCAGATTTTGTTTATAGGGTAATTCTGAAAATGCTATAAACTTGCAGAGATTACAAGTGTGCCTTTTTCTATTAACACACCAAAATAAGTATCTAAATTTAAAATCCCAATACTCCAGCCTTTATGTAAATTTATTTTCTTTGATCATAGAAACAGCACTATTGACCTAACAAAGCAGTGTCTTGTCATGGAGAACCGCTCATGTACTAGAATTTTGAAAAGCAAGTCTAAATGCACTCAAGCAGTTTAGGGCCTTTAACATGAGCAAAATAGAAACACTGAGAACCCCACAGAAACAGATCAAAAGTCATAAACCTAGGGGTTGCTCACACTTGGTTGTGTAGGTGTGTATTCCAGTAGTTAGTTTTAAGCAGTATGTTTGAAGTACTCAGGGTCTTGACACATAGACACATGTGGTTAATGATAATAAAACGTTACCTCAAATCGACAGCTTTCCCGGTCTTGTTGGTGCACATAACCTCCCGGGTCTGATATCCAATCTGGATGTCCCAATATTTGTTCTCTTGTCGGTTCTGTCTGTTCCGATTTCTCTTTTTCTTGATAAGTTCCCGGGCCTCTGGATCCTTTACACCTTTGCCTCGGTCCTTTTCCCGATCTTTATTCTTTCCACGTCTCCTTGCCTGTCTTGCTTGTCTGGAGTGCGGCATCGAGCATGCGCTCCAGGGCCCCACCTGCAAGCTGTACATGCTCTCCTCCACCTCGCAAGGGCTGGACTGGCATACCTGGAATTCAGTCAGGTTTGGACAGCCAGAACCTCCAAACTGTGGGGGCGCCACAACATGCCGTGTCCGATGCTGGAGTCCGCTGCCACAGGTCTTGGAACACTCCGACCACGGGGAGAACTCAGATACGATGCAATCTTGCTGGCAAGGAATAAGGCAAGCCTGTTCCAGGAGAGGCTTGGGCTCAAAGTACTCACAGATGATGTCCTCAGCAGGCAGGTCTTTGTCTTTCTGGATGCATGTTATCTCTCTTACCTGAATGCCTTCTTCTCCCTTGATACACTCCAGGGATTTTTCTAGGCTTTTTGAAATCACTGGTTGACACTGATTCCAAGGTCCCAGCCTCCAGTCATACAACTCTTTGTGCCAGTCACAGACTTTGAAACAGTTTTGCTGGTTACTGGGTCTTCCAGCCTGCTTACAGTTGCTATGCAACGTCGTCCAGCCCTCCACATGAGCACACCACACAGCCCTGGTTTGGATGCCTCCTGGACCACATTCATCGCCCATGCATCTGCCCCACGGACCTACAAAAACAACGCAGGAGTTAACAGGGCCACAAAAAGAAAACCACAAGTCACTTCACGTTCCAGACAGTTTCTTCAAGACCTAGTACATTAACTTCCCTGAAGTGTAATAAAGTAGGTCTCTGTAGGAACCTGTTGGAAAGGAGTGATCTTTACCAAGTATTTTTACAAAAGGGAACTGTGTCACAGTGCCTATATAAGGTAACTGCTGGGGCAATTTCACTTTGGATCCTTTTGGGATTACTGAAAGTTTGCTTTTACTCATTTCCTTCACTTTAGGTAGTTAAAAATCATGGCTCATAAAGGACATCAGAAATTAGTCACAGCGAAAACCCGTGACTCCTGCTTCACAGCCATCAAATCCATTGTAGTAACTGGCAAAGAAAACGGCTCCCAGTGCAAGACTGCTTCTGCTTCAGACTTTACTTGTCTTGGGCAATTAACTGCTTTGTAGAAACTACTCTCTTGCACCTCATGTTTTATTGTTATGGCTCTGACTGCAAGGGTCAAATAGTTGTGAACTGTGCATCCTGACAGAATTTAAAGTGCTGCCTTTCTGGTCACCAAAGCTGAGAAGTGAAAAACTCCTCATTTAATCACATTCAGGGTTTAAATTGACCAAAAAAATAAATTTTTCTCACTTCTCCAGTGAAGTATAGACATGAGTAAGGGAATTTAAATTCAACTGAAAGAACATTTTCAATTTTCTGAATGTTTTGTTAAGGAGTTATTTGGAGTTTTATCTATTCATTTTCTAAATATGAACTATTTGGTGTTTTAGAATTATTTTAGGGAATACTAAGTCCATAGCTTTAGTATGACATATAAGAGTTGTACCTTAGAATCTTTCTCAGAAGAGAGAGCTTGTATTTTCTATATTATGTTTTTCAACGGTAAATAAGATTTTCAAAGCTTTAGCAGACAAATTCTAATTTATGAAATTGAGAACTACGTTTTAAATATGTAAACATCATATAATTGCATGATTTTCAAAATTTGTTCAATTAATTTGAGAAATTCTTTGATGACCCTCAACTGTTTTCAACAGGTTATAGAGAAGGTAAGGGTCAGGTGAGGGTCCTCCCTTCACACATGCACACTGCTACTTCCTTGCTCATTACTGCTTCTATAAGAAAAGCTCTATTTTATTATTTATTTTTATTGATGTGGAGATTATGTAATAGACTATGTGTGCAAGAGGCTTCTGCAGCTAAAAGGTGAAAACCATTAAACTAGACCAAATAGAGTCATTCAACTGATGAGAATACCAGGAGACAGGAAGAGCAAGTGATTTGACAAGTTCACATGTTGAATGAATAACACGACCATTCTAGATTTTTAGATCCAGTTCCTCTGACTTTTAGTCACATGACATAGCCTGGATTTTAGAGATCAAGGTTCAGATAGTTTCTCCTGCACAAAACAATTGCTAGCCTACACAGAATGAAATATGAAGAATATGCTTACCAAATTTAATTGAAACATTTAATTTTATTTTCCAAGAAAGATATTTAAAATTTGATTTTATCTTCCTTACAAATAGCATAATCAATTTGTAAGTGGAAAAGACACTTACTATAAATACTGTAACTAACATTGTAATGATCATTTCTGCATTGAAAATGAGTATGTTATACTTTATTTGGAATATCCATATTGTTTCCTTATGAAGTTCATATGCAAAGAGCTATCAAGAACATTCAGTATATAAGGAAACAGTCTTCTTAGAGTATTGATTTCAAGATTTAAGAACCCAATGGGTTTGTTATATCTGTCAGTATATAATATTGGATGATGTTTTAATCCTACTTTTAACTTCTCAAAGAAAAAAAAATATATTCACAAATCTGGTGATGCTTTGTTGGAGACTGACCAAGTATACAATTTGGGAATCATAAAACCTAAGACACTTTTCAATAAAGAAGAGCAGGAGTATGTATAAAATTATAGAATTAATTCTGTACATCTTGACATTTATTTCCTTTCTCCACTTTACCTAAATAAAATGGTAATCCATATTTTTTACCTTGAAGGCAGCATATAAATCTATATTTATATTAGACTCTCAAGCTAAGAGTGAATTACATGACATTAGGTTTGAGATTTAGAAGATAAGTGCCAAGTGCATATTCAAAGTCTAAATCACCAATAGAATTCAGGAGAATTTCTTGATATATTAATGTTTTCCATCCTTGACATTAATTATGAAATTATACTGATTAATCAGTTTGGCACTATTAGAAGCTACTCTTTTATCCTTGAAATAAGTAAAATATTTTATAGCAAATTTGTAAAACTGGCACTTAATAATGCTTAATTTACATGTTTACATAGGTTAATACTTATGTGCTTTAACTAATTAATGATGATTAATATTTTATTACAGAAATATAATGGTGAATTGAGTTCATGTTTGTGTATATTGCTGTTTAAGGAAAACACACATATTTCAAATGTCTGTTTTTTCCTTAAAAATATTATGAAACAGAACTGTACAACACTAATTCTTAAATTTGAAAATTACCGTAGATATGAAATGATTAAAGTATTACATTCATTAATCAAATTTTAGCAAAACTCGAGGCTTTAATATACTTCTAAAATAAATGTGAAGTTGGTTACCTTGAAAATGATTGCTTTTTACGGACCCTAAACAAGGGAGAAATCTCTTCTTACACACTCTCAGAGCACCCTGTATATTTCACACATTGTGCTTATTATAATTTCAATGACTCTGTGGAATAATTGCCAAATATCTGTTTGTCACATTCAACTGTCTCTATGGTCCCATGAGGACAGTCCTTTGTCTTGTTCAGAACATGTACATGGAACAGGTTCAATAGTATGTGCTGAATAAATGAATAAAATCAGAAAAAAAAATCAAGAAAATAATTCCAGTTAATTTATATTTCAACAGATAGATGCTTATTTACTTGATGATAAAGGCAAAACATGCTTTTCTCTCAGCCAGTCCAAATCACCTCTGGTTATCTAAGACTTTTGGTTTTAATGTACTAAATACATAAGAAGGTGCCAGTAAAATATTTTATTAATTTAAAAAACAGATCTATATTAAATTACAACCAGAACCCACACTATAATGTCTAGAACTTCAATTTTCCATGTTAATGTTTTAAAATATTATATATATATCAAATATTTATATACATGATATATATAATTATATATACATGATATACATCATTTTGGGGGTAACTAAATACACAAAATATTTTGATATTGCTTTGAGGGATAATTATCATAGGTATAAATTATATTTTTCTTACTACATATTCTTTGCCTCCTGAGGTATTTATAAAGAACCTTTCCAGAAATAATTTTCAACTACAGTATTAAAAGTATTTTATTTCTACTCAAAATGTGTAAATACCTTAAAAACAAAAATAATTCATCACAAGTTTAATAATAATGGCATCTTATTTATGAAGCCATAAATCAAATGTTCTTTTTCTACTTCGTAAAGAATAAAAATGTACTTCCTACAGGGTGCAGGGAATATGTTTTTATTCTTTAGTTTAGGGAAACTAAATTTTCCCACTATGTTCAGTATGTGAATATCAATTTTTTGCATTGGTTTATTTATATTGTTGACATTACTACAGAGACTGTTTAGTCTACAATGATAGTTTTCTGAAAAGTTAATTTTAAAATTACCAGTTGATATATAGAAATAGATGGGAGTTTCCTCAAATGTATAATTCATTCATTAGAAAAGATAATTCGTACTTTGATGTTCCTCACTAGATACAAGGCATATCATATGAGTATGTATGTGCTTTCACATGTTTCTTTAATTTATACAAACTTCACACTTTCACTAATAAAATGGAATAGTTGGTTACATTCCATGGCTTCATGGTGGCTTACATTTAGATGAATTTTGTCAATTACTTTGTTCAAAAAAGATAGAAGTTAGTTTGTAGATTTTAGTATCTGAGGCATTACATGGTTGAGATCAATAACAGCAGGAAGAAAGTGAGTTCAAGAAAACTTTTCGACTATCTTACACTGATAATAAGTAAGAATTTCTGAAGTTTGCTTAGATAACAAGGAAGAGCTTACTTTATGAATACAAATACATTTCAATTCCCATTCCAATAAGATTATCACAGATTCCTATTAAGCAGCTGTTCACAGATAACACTGTTGGGTTTATTTTATTCCAAGTATATTTACATTGAGAACCAGAAGATAGCATATCCCAAGGAAACTCCACAGAGATCTATAAAAACACCTACTGACGCTGAAGTGAAAGAATAAAATGCAGGAAGGCACCAGTTTTCGAAGTGGCAATATAATCATTATTGAACCTAAAAAGAACTCATCCACCTTGCAGACTTTAACTGCTATCTTATCTTTTCATTGCACCTTGGGCATTGCACGTGTGTGCAATTAACCATCTCTTGAAACATCAGATCTCTACTCCAGAACTCCTGATGAAGGGCTGTCTACTTCTGCTCTCCAAGCAATCTTGAAATAATCACACATTGAATAGGAAGAGGGCCACATCTGAAATTGTTCTTGACAACTAAGAATTGTTAACCCAATTAGCTATCATGTTTCAAGGAGCACAAATGCTTTCAAACAAATTTGAAAAGGCAATACTCAAGTTATTAGGGAAAACACAAAGTTTGCTACTACGTTCAAGCATGTGATATTTAATATCAATTATCTCTCATAAATGTTGAAATTTAGCCCTACAACTTAACATCACTAAGATTGCGGGGGTGGCAGTGGAAAAATGGTAAAGGGAATTGTTTTTTAACAAGAAGAGTAAGAATTTCTACTGATTTGAGACTTGCTTCCTTTATTGTTCATGTTCATGATTATTCAAAGGGAGCTTGGAGTCTAATTGAACAAAAACAAAGGATAGGCAGCTTTCGCCTTAAGGGCTTGGATAATGGCCCTTTATGAATGGAAATGTATTCCTGTGTACAGATTTCCAAGATTGTGTTTAGTCAGTATCATGCAAAATGTTTCTAGGATGTGGGTCAATAAATATGTGTAGAACACTTAGCTTGACAGATTTTATGTAAATCTAGAGGGAAACATTGGATGTCTTATTTAACTAAAAGGGAGCTAGAGCAACTGTTTATATATCCAAAATATTTATGTAAGTGGTAGACTAACAACACAAATATTATCACATGGAATCAATGTAAAATTATGCAAAATTTTGACAAAAACATTAAATGAATGCTATTTGGCATAGTTTCCATGGGTTACTTCTTTAAATATAATTCCTCACTAACTTCTCACAAACGTTGATATAATAATGAAATTATTGTTATTCCTGCTAAAAAGGATTGTATAACATGACTATTCTCTTCATGCCATTCAAAAACTCTCTTTATTTCAGTCTACAAAGCACAGCCTTTTAAATTTAAAATTAGTATTTCCTTCACCATATTCAATGCTGACTTCTAAGACTGTTTTTTATATGTCAAGGGCATGAGAACAATAAAAGGTTGAGTCTATAAAAGGCCACATTATTGACAGGTGGCCAACAACTGTTCCAAAGAGTCTTATAAAAGATAAACACTATAAAAGAAGCACAAGAAAATTATGCAAACTACTTTCTGTCCTTGTTTGCTATAAAACTCTCAAATGAGCCAGTTTCTTGTTTGACTAAATATGTTTGCATCCTTCAAATAAGATAATGTGTTTTCTCCTTCTGGATTTGATTGTGGAACAGCATGTCCTACTTTACCAGCAGGATCAAGGAGAACACAAACAGCTTAGTAATATGCTAAATTATTTCTTGCATGCCATACAATCATGTTTTAAAATCCACATTTAACTAAAACAAAAAATAAAATTCTATTTGTTTTTACCCAAGCAAATCAGTGTAAAAAATTAGAATGCTGTTAAATAATAGGAAAAAAAAAAAACCCTTACAAATCTCATAGTCTAGAATTAAATGGTCATCATATTTTGCTTTCATTCTACCAGGCAATTAAAAAGTGCATCTAAATAAAATTGGGATTGTGCTAAAATTATTTAAAATTTTTAAAAATAGGACTTCACAATATTTATACAAATAATTCCATTTTGATACACACATCCATACACACAAAGATTTGACCTACTAGAGAGTTATGTAACTTGCTTTGTTCTTCATATTTTCATATTTAGACCTACACTAGGGGTACATAGTAGTTTGTTCTGTTAATTTACCAAGCCTTATTTAATTGGTGTTTGTTCATGGACATTCAGCACTTACTTAATGATTTCCAATATAATGAAGAAAGTTACTTTGAACCTCTCTTATTGGACACTGGTCAGATAACTCGGCCAAATCTTTTGCAAAATTTTCAAGCTTTTGATACAAATAGTACTGCAAAAATAATGTAAAAGTTCACTTAAATATACTCTTATACCAGGAATTTATGAGTATATTCTCTTTCTCCCCTGCCCTCTTGATATCTGTAAACCGTTATCTGCTCCAAATCTGGGGTCCTATGGACTTATCGTCTTGGACAGTGAATCCTTTGACTATTTGGATTGAAGAGAGAGTCTTTATTCCTTTAATTTCAATACTCTTGTGTATCATGGTTTAGAAAAACCTCAAAACTGTAGAATTGATAATATCCTTTTTGTTTTTTTTTCAGAGCTGAAACATAATTTTGCTGTTATGTACTCTTTTGATCTTTTGAAGGATTTTTAAGTGGGCAAAAACAAACATGTGGGCTATAGTTATCTGTTTTGAAATAGCCCATATATTGGTAATCCAAATGTCTAGAACACTATGCCACTCAAAATTATACTAGTTAAGTGTGAATGTGTTCTCTGCCTAGTAAACACCTTTGTAAAGATTTGTAAACAAACATGAAATAAATTTTGAGTACTTACTGACCTAAAATAAGTTAAACTTTATAAAGAAAAGCAAAAGAAGAGCTCATGGCTTCTTTGACTTGAGTTTTAATTTAACTTAATTTAATTTAATTTAATTTTAATTTAAAATAAAACTCTCAGATGACAAATCAGTTTGGTGCATAAGTAGAGATCACTGTAGAAGTCAAGTTGAGCTTTCATCTTCAATAAGTAATTAAATTTTAATAAGAAATTATATCAGTATCAAGTTAAATGTTCAAAATTAGAACAAGTTTTCCAAATCTGATGAGAAATGAATGAGAAATCAGTGACTAGGATAGCTGATTTCATAATTGCTAAATTCAATAATCTATTTTTAGAATCTATCATGTTTGATCTTTCCAAAGAAAATTACTTAACCTCTGTGGGTCCTGTTTTCCACATTTGTAAGATATAATATGAACTGTCAGTAACTCCCATCATCTCATAACACATGCTAAGTATCACTATTAGGAATATTTGTGACAAAGTTGTGAAGTGACTTTCTGTCACAAAATGATGATATTTTTATATGATGATATTTTCAAGTGTGTATACATCAGAGATAATTTCTTTAGGGTACACTCTGTTAAAGTGAATAACTGGGTCAAAGGATTTGATGATTTTGGACATTTTGAATACATGTGGCTCAACTGACTTTTCAAAGAAGCTTGTGAACTCAACAGCCCATCACTATATTCTGATAGGCATTAGTTATTATTATAACTGTTTGTTAATTGGATACATACACAGAATCCCACTGCTGTTTCATTGAATATTTATTACATATGATTTTGAACTGTTATCTTCTCTTCTATGAATTGTTCTATTACTTTCTATATTTTTCAGATGTCTCATTGACTTTTATCTCAATCTACTTATTTGATTATTTTAACATTTTCTATGATCATTAAAATGTATTTGCCCCTTGGTATTTTATGATATTTTTGTTTATGATATTTCCTACATCTTTGAGATGCAGGCTTTTCACTACCACAATCTTATATTCCTTCCTTTGTTTTCAACTGAAAATGGATTTTCAAATACAGAGAAATCATAAATATACATTAAAAGTTTCATCTTCTTTGTAGATTCATCTAAACAAATATATGTTAGATTTATCAGCAATTCATTCTGAGAATATCATAAGGCAACTTTCTGAACATTTTATTTTCTATATAGTTACATAATTTTACCGAAATTGTACATATAGTATGATGGAAAGGTACTTCTTAGCCTAAAAACATGGCATTAAGAGGTGCCTTAAACACTGTATTGGATTACATTGCTAGATTTTATTTTAAAGTTACATTTTATGTATTATTTATGTGGTTTTTAGTGTGTTTTAGTACATATGGTCTCATTTTATCTTTTCATTAGTGATAGATATGAAGAACAAAGATTATGTTATTCTATCTAGTAGAGTTAATCTTGACAGATTTGAAAAAAAATCTAAACCAAACTCATATATTTTTATTGATTCACTGGTGGTTAAGTATTCCAAAAGAGAAAAGTTGTGTTATATGTATCTGAGCAACCCAAACAGGGAGATCTTGGTTCCATAATGAAGACTGCCCAACTTTTGAATAAGATCCCATTCAAATAAGGGAATGTCAAAGCCAATTTCTTAAGGAAAATTATTCTTCAGGATAACAGATGCTAAGTCTGTGTTTTCCTTCCAAACTCATAGCCTTACCCAGGGAAAAAAATGGAGATTGTTAGAATTTTGACTCCAAAAGAAAAAATGTGATACTAATAGCCTTAATAAGAATTCAAATTAAAAAGTGCTGTTTGAACAGTAATACTTACCACCATTCTACAAAAAATAAAATCCCCATTATTCCCCACTCCAAATACAACCAAAATAACAAAGAAAACCTAATGGTTACATGTGACTGTTACAGTTACATTGTATCCTTATAGAATAATGATACAAATATGTAAACTCAACAGAGTTGAAGATATGCTAAGTCATTCGTATACACTGTTTTAGAGAATGGATTTAAGGTTGCACATTAAATCTAGTGAATATAAATGCTTATCATTGTTGAAACAGGTTGCCTTAGCATTAATGGTAATATATAGCACTAAGAAATAAATCCCTCACAAATGCAGAATGCACACAATTTTCTAACCATATCACACTAGAAATCTTCAGTTATAATTGCCTCAAAGTGAGTTACCTTAACATATTTGCCAGTCTGATACAAGGCTAAGGGAGTCAAGTCAATGAGATCTTTAGAAATAAAGGAGTCCTTTCATAAATCATTTCTATCCCAGGAAACCATGTCAAAAACAGTTAAGTGAAATCTTCATATACCCAATCATAGTTTAAAGCATGCCTTTTTTCTTGGATTACTCTAAAAGTAAAATTTGAGACAACAACCTGTACGAAATTAGCTTACTTTAAAAATAATTCCATGGAGCAGGGATAAGGCACAAAGGAAATGAAACTGGGTAGGGAGACTAAGGAAAAGCCAATGGAAGCATATGTCATCAATTTATCCACTTCCATAGGTATTTTGTCTTGACTATGTCAGACCTTCTGAGAAACTTCATGAAATATATTTCAAAAAATCGTTAGTTTACAGGAGAGAAGGATTAAACATTTCTTCTTTAAATCCTGTTCCTCCCTGCTCAAATTTGCTTGAAGAAATTTGCCTAAAGAAGATTCCTGGTACAGCCTTGCACCAGTCACATATCCTCATTCTGCTTATTAGAGTCACTTTCACAATGATGATCAGCTCAATATCTGCAAATATGTGTTTTCCTCCTGAAGCTAGGTCCTTCAGGTCAGTAGAGTTTTAGATTGTCAATATGAAGACCTTATGATCTACTTCAGTGGGAGAAGGAAAACCTAATTCACCAATGGTTTTTAACTCGTGCAATTTAGCTCTCATGGTAAAGCATCATATTTTATTTATTGGCTCAGAGCATCCTGGAAAACATTTCTCCAATCATACAATTTGTTAGTTCTTAATGTAAGCCTTTAATAGGCCATATTACTATTCTAATTAAGATAACTGCTTTCAGAAAATGAGATCTATAGAAAAAACAGCCAGTTCCATTTTCATTGTTCATTGCCACATCTCTTTACTATAAGATATATTCTTTTAAATGAAGCAATATGATACAAATATAGTATGCAAGTCTTAAAGATCATTTACTCTGCAAGTCCTCTGATGACAGTGTTGGTGAAAGCATTGTAGTTATAAGAGGTAATCCTCTATCCAGACTACTTGTCAATTCTAATTACAATGCATGCTGTTCTATTTATGATAGAAAGTGTGGATATAATCAACTGGCTGGGTGCTGCTTGAAGTTTAGTTGTTAGTGGTAGTAGCTAGATCAACCTTAGTGAGAGGAAGGCTATACTGTCATGTCCATCCAAAACGAACTGATGCATTGGTCAGTTTGAAACTAGAGGTTGACTGATATCCACATGCCAAATTTTCCTATTTGCCTACTCTGTTTTGCCTCTGATGCAGATACTCTATGGTGAAACCAATGTATTACATAAAGACCCATTTTTTACTCTCATAGGACATCCATATGCTCTTTCTCTAGACTTGTGTCTCTAATCAGCTAGCTATTTGCCATTGCTTAGAAGACCATAATTGTCTGTATTTTAGGTTACTTATCCCTTGATACAGAGTAAAAACTAAATATAGGCTCACAACTTAGTGTCATGTGAAGATTGCCCTTTACAATTATACTTTAAGGCTACAAAATATGGGGCTGTTTGTGTTATAGCAGTTCACTTATAAGTAGCACCAATATACTATACTGAACCATTAAGCCTGAATTTTTTTTTCTTTTTTGATTTGACTTAATAAATCCCTTAAAAGCACTGAGCTGAGGGAGGAGACTTCATGTAAAAGAGATGCTTGTAGATGCCCTGGGAGTCTGTGAAGCATATTTATATAATTTACTTATCTTGTGATCTCTCTGGCCTGATTGCAAATGCTCCAATTTTGCTGTATGTTAAATTTTAGCTGCACCCTCCCAATCATTTTATTTGTTGGGTTTCATAAAAGCCATTTCAGGATAGAGAATTATAGTCAAAGAGCTAGTCAGTATCCAGCATACAATGTCTACTGGGACCCAATGACAAATCAGGATGTGGTGTGTGTGTGTGTGTGCCTGTGTGTGTGTGTGTGTTATACGTTTTTCTAAGGGAGCGACTCTCTATTGTAGAAAACATGTTCTTTCTCCCAAACCCAAGATAGCTATCCTGCAACTCTCCTATTAGGGGTAGCCAGAGACTTCACCTAGTCATCAAATGTATCAGAAATATATCTCATAACAGCAGATCTTCTGGGCCATATGTCCTAAGTGACTGAGAAACTTGAAGTAGCTTGGACCTGCTAGAGAAGTATCTCTTCTGAGATTCATTCAGAACTTATATGTATGTGTATTGTGTGTGTGTGTCTGTGTGTGTGTATTTTTTAGGTGTAGATGGACACAATACCTTTGTTTTATTTACTTCTATGTGGTGCTGAGGATTGTATCCAGTGCCTCACACATGCTAGGCAAGTGCTCTACCACTGAGCTACAACCCCAGCCCCAAGAACTAACATTCTTTCAATTCAACCATTAAACAGATTATAGCAATATTCCTAAACCTCTTTTATGATGCTTTCAGAATGCAAAGAAATTGTAGCCAGCCTCCATCACAGCCACAGTGGCCCCTTCTGTATGATACTCAGGCATTTTTTATACTTTGCACACAGTGAATACAGATGACCTGTGTAACCAGTGTAACTACCATGATACTGCAGAAATACTGGTGCTAAAGATAAGTTGCTTCTGATTTGTCCTTTCTTGGTTCATTCACTCTGTGGGAAGCCACCTATGATGTCATGGGGATACTCAAGCAGCATGTTGAAGAGGAAAAACTTAGACATCCTGTTCACAACCATATCATTCCCTTGGAAGCAGATCTTCCAGCACCAGTTAAGCTTTCAGATGACAGCATTCCTCACCAATGTCTTGAACATAACCTCATGGTAGACCCTGAGTCAAACACACTCAGCTGAGCTGTTCCTGAATTTCTGGTATAAAGCAACTGTGAGATAATAAATATAATACCTTCGTTGTAAGTTGTTAAATTTTGTTATGCAGTAATAGATAATTAACACTGATTAGAGTGTCTAGAAGAAATATGCTGCATTAACCAAAAATCTAAAATATGGTTTTGGCATATTAAAGTTGAGCTGTGGGTAGAAGTTGAAAAACAAAAAAAAACCCAAAAAAACAGTGGTGACATCCAAGATGGCGAACTAGAGGGAGGCTGCATTCCTTATTGCTCCGTAACTCAGGATTCAAACAGAGGAAAATCTGTTTCCCCATGACGCAGTCTTTATTCCTCATTGATCCCCTGCTGTTTACCACATTTATCTACCTTGATCACCCACAGTATAACAGCATAACGACTATATTTGAGTGCAGATTGCTCACTGACCGCCACCTATCATCCGTCACTTGCCTGTTTGCCTGCCTCTGGCCTGCCTATCGCCTGCCTTTCACCTATCCATCGCCCACCAACCGAGGTTCATGTGTCTATCATCCACCAGTAGCCTGCAGAGCCTGCAGACCGTCAGTAGATCGCCAGCTGCCTGCTGTTGCCTGGAAGTCCACCGTCAGGGTACCCGCAGGTTTGGTTACACATGGCTGCTGCCATTTTTGGAAAAAAAACCAAACAAACCAGGAGTTGCAGGACTGCCAGCCCGACTGACAGCACCCCACCTCCAGGACTCCTGACTTGACTGACAGCACCCCACCTCCAGGACTCCTGACTTGACTGACAGCACACCACCTCCAGGGGCCCAGCCTGACCGACTACATCCCACACAGACTCAGTGCCCACGCCCTGCGCTGCATCTCCCCATTTGCCAACAGGTTTGGAAGCCAGTGCAGACATCTTGCATGATCTGGTGAAGGGGAAACTGTCATTAGGTGGGGCAAATCCCATCCTGAGAGCCTGCTGGAGACTGGAAGCTCATTTTCAGGTACCTCTCATGCCTCAGGCTACTAAAGACTGGGAGGTTTGAATAGTGTCTGACTATTATAGCGTAGATTTTTTTTCTCCTTTGTGAAAGCTTTTAAATTTTTATTTCTTTACTTTTCTTGCTCTCTACTTTCCTTTTGTTTACCTGCTTCCTCAAGGGCTTTTTCTCACTTTTCTCATGCTACAACCAACATCTTTTGACTACACTTTCACTCTTCCTATGATCTAGAACTTCATACTCTTTTCTTGCATGATTAACAGTTATATCCTATACTCCTCCCCATCCTCTTTGTCCTCCATTAGAAAATGCAGTCCTCATTGCAAATCTGTTTGTTATACTCTAGATAATAATTGAACTCATCCTCTCTGTTTATTATGAAAATATTATAACAATATTGTAACAAAAAGACTACTGTAACAATAGCCTTCATAGGGGCTATTTGGTTTAGAGCTGCATATTGTCTGTACTGGGTGTTGCTAATATTGATCCCCCCCTTAAAGAAGAGGTTTTGGAAAACCATAGGGTCACAATAAGCCTATAGGGCAGAAACTATAATACCCTAGATCTGCATTGCTAGAGGGGAAGATACATGAACAACATGAAAAACAAGGGAGGAAAGTGTTCCAAACAAACCAAGATTCTACACTAATAGAATCCAAGGATAGCATGGTAGAAGAAATGCCAGAAAAGGAATTCAGAATATACATGATTAAAATGATCAGAGAAACAAATGATGAGTTAAGAGAGCAAGTGCAGGCAATGATTGACCATTCTAATAAGCAGCTGAAAGAGCAACTACAGGAAACAAAAGATCACCTCACAAAGAGATAGAGATTCTGAAAAAGAACCAAACAGAAATTCTTGAAATGAAGGAAACAATTAATCAAATTAAAAACTCAATGGAAAGCATCACCAACAGACTAGATCACTTAGAAGACAGAACCTCAGACAATGAAGACAAAATTTTGAATCTTGAAAATAAAGTTGTCCAAACAAAGAAGATGGTAAGAAATCATGAACAGAACCTACCAGAACTATGGCATATTATGAAATGACCAAATTTAAGAATTATCAGGATTGAGGAAGGCACAGAGATACAAACCAAAGGAATGAACAACCTATTCAATGAAATAATATCAGAAAATTTTCCAAACCTGAAGAATGAAATGGAAATTCAACTACAGGAGGCTTACAAAACACCAAATGCAAAAATTACAGCAGATCCATACCAAGACACATTATAATGAAAATGCCTAATATACAAAATAAAGATAGGATTTTAAAGGCTGTGAGAGAAAAGAAACAGATTACATATAGGGAGAAACCAATATGGATATTAGCAGATTTCTCAGCCCAGCCCCTAAAAGCTAGAAGGGCCTGGAGCAATATATTTCAAGCTCTGAAAGAACATGGCTGCCAACCAAGAATCCTATATCCAACAAAGCTATGAAGATGAAATAAAATTCTTCCATGACAAACAAAAGTTAAAGGAATTTATATATAGAAAGCCTACACTACAGAACATTCTCAGCAAGATATTCCATGAGGAAGAAACAAACAACAATGTGATTCATCAAAGTGAGGAACTATCCTAAAAGAAAAGCCAATTAAAGGAGAAACCAAGTCAAGTTAAAAACCAAATCTAAGCCAAAATGACTGGGAATACAAATCATATCTCAATAATAACCCTGAATGTTAAGGGCCTAAACTCATCAATCAAAAGACATAGACTGGCAGACTGGATTAAAAAGACAGACCCAACAATATATTGCCTTCAAGAGACTCATCTCATAGAAAAGGACATCCACAGACTAAAGGTGAAAGGATGGAAAGAAACCTACCAAGCACACAGACTCAGTAAAAAAGTAGGAATTTCCATCCTTATATCAGATAAAGTGGATTTAAAGTCAAAGTTAGTGAGAAGGGATAAAAAAGGACATTTCATACTGCTTAAGGGAACCATAAATCAAGAAGACATAATGATCATAAATATTTATGCCCCCCAAAATGGCCCATCCATGTACATCAAACAAATCCTTCTCAATTTCAGGAATCAAACAGACTACAACACAATAATTCTGGGTGATTTAACACACCACTGTCACCACTAGACAGATCTACCAAACAAAAACTAAACAAAGAATACATAGAACACAATAACACAATGAATAACTTACACTTAACAGACATATATAGAATATTCCATCCATTATTGAGTGAGTACACTTTCTTCTCAGCAGCACATGTCTCCTTCTCTAAAATAGACCATATGTTATGCCACAAAGCAGCCCTTAGTAAATGCAAAAATGTAGAGATAATACCTTATATTCTATTGGATCATAATGGAATGAAATTAGAAATCAATGACAAAATAAAAATAGAAACTACTCCAACACCTGGAGACTAAATAATATGCTATTGAATGAAACATGGATAACAGAAAACATCAGGGAGGAGATAAAAAAATTCTTAGAGGTAAATGAGAATGATGATACAACATATCAAAATCTCTGGGACACTATGAAAGCAGTACTAAGAGGAAAATTCATTGCATTGAGTGCATTCAAGAAAAGAATAAAAAGTCAACAACTCAATGACCTAACCTTACATCTCAAAGCCCTAGAAAAAGAACAGAACAACACTAAAAGTAGTAGAAGACAGGAAATAACTAAAATCAGAGCTGAAATCAATGAAATTGAAACAAAAGAAACAATTCGAAAAAATTGACAAAACAAAAAGTTGGTTCTTTGAAAAAGTAAACAAAATAGATAAACCCTTAGCTACACTAACAAAGAGAAGGAGAGAGAAAATTCAAATAACTAAAATTCATGATGAAAAAGGAAATATCACAACAGACACCATTGAAATAGAAAACATAATTAGAAGCTACTTTGAAAACTTATACTCCAATAAAATAGAAAATCTTGAAGACATAGACAAATTTCTAGAGACATATGATCCTCCCAAACTGAACCAAGAGGACATACACAATTTAAACAGATCAATTTCAAGCAATGAAATAGAAGAAGTCATCAAAAGCCTACTAACCAAGAAAAGCCCAGGACCAGATGAATTCTCAGCTGAGTTCTACAAGACCTTCAAAGAAGGACTTATACCAATACTCCTGAAAGTATTTCATGAAATAGAAAAGGAGGGAGCCCTTCCAAATTCATTCTATGAAGCTAGTATCACTCTGATACCAAAACCAGACAAAGACACATCTAGAAAAGAAAACTTCAGGCCAATATTCCTGATGAATATAGATGCTAAAATCCTGAACAAAATTCTGGCAAATTACTTACAAAAACATATTAAGAAGAGAGTGCTCCCTGATCAAGTGGGGTTTATCCCAGGGATGCAAGGTTGGTTCAACATCCAGAAATCAATAAATGTAATTCATCACATCAATAGACTTAAGGTTAAGAATCATATGATTATTTTGATAGATACTGAGGAAGCATTTGACAAAATACAACACCCCATCATGCTCAAAACACTAGAAAAAATAGGGATGGTAGGAACATACCTCAACATTGAAAAGGCTATTTATGCTAAGCCCTCTACCAACATCATTCTTAATGGAGAAAAACTGAAAGCATTCCCTTAAAAACCAGAACAAGACAGGGATGCCCACTGTCACCACTTCTATTCAACATTGTGCTGGAAATGCTAGCCAGAGCAAATAGACAGACCACAGAAATTAAAGGTATATGAATAGGAAAAAGAAGAACTCGAGCTGTCACTATTTGCTGATGACATGATCCTCTATTTAGAGGATCCAAAAAACTCCACCAGGAAACTTTTAGGCTTAATTAATGAATTCAGCACAATAGCAGGATATAAAATAAACACACATATATCAAATGCATTTATCTACATAAGTGATGAATCATCTGAAAGTGAAATGAGGAAAACAACTCCGTTCTAAATAGCCTCAAATAAAATAAAATACTTGGGAATCATTCTAACAAAAGAGGTGAAAAACCTCTACAATGAAAACTACAGAACATTAAAGAAAGAAATTGAGGAAGACCTTAGAAGATGGAAAGATCTTCCATGTTCTTGGATAGGCAGAAGTAATATAATCAAAATGGCCATACTTCCAAAGGTGCTATACAAGTTTAATGCAATTAGAATTAAAATCCCAATGATGTTCTTCATAGAAATAGAAAAAGCAATCATGAAATTCATATGGAAGAACAAAAGACCCAGAATAGTCAAAACGATCCTGGGCAGGAAGAAAGATGCAGGAGGTATCACAATACCAGACCTTAAACTCTACTATACAGCAATAGTTACAAAAGCAGCATGGTATTGACACCAAAATAGACAGGTAGACCAATGGTACAGAATAGATGACACAGGGACAAACCCACATTAGAACAGTTATCTCATACTAGACAAAGGTTCCAAAAACATACAATGGAGAAAAGATAAGTCTCTTCAACAAATGCTGCTGGGAAAACTGGAAATCCATATGCAATAAAATGAAATTAAATCCCTCTCTCTCACTCTGTACAAAACTCAACTCAAAATGGATCAAAGATCTAGGAATTAGACCTTTGACAAATAGAAGAAATAGTAGCCCAAATCTTCTGCATATTGGTTTAGGACCAGACTTCTTCAACATGACCACCAGAGCAGATGAAATAAAAGGAAGAATCAATAAATGGGGAAAACTCAAACTAAAAAGCTTTTTCTGCAAAAGAAACAATCAATAATGTGAAAAGAGAGCCTACAGAGTGGGAAAAAATCTTTTCCACACACTTCAGACAGAGCCCTGATCTCCAAAATTTATAAAGAACTTATAAAACTTTACACCAAAAATGCAAAGAACCCAATCAATAAATGGGCTAAGGAACTGGGCAGACACTTCACAGAAGATGATATACAGGTGATTAACAAATATATGAAAACATGCTCATCATCTCTAGTAATTAGAGAAATGCAATTAAAACCACCCTAAGATTTCATCTAACTCCAATTAGAATGGCTATTATCAGGAATACAAGCAATAATAAGTGTTGGTGTGGATGTGGTGAAAAAGGCACACTCATATATTGCTGGTGGAGTTGCAAATTGGTGCA
>JAJEJO010000789.1:223005-361721 GCA_020662805.1 Glaucomys volans | reverse complement strand
TATAAAGAACTTATAAAACTTTACACCAAAAATGCAAAGAACCCAATCAATAAATGGGCTAAGGAACTGGGCAGACACTTCACAGAAGATGATATACAGGTGATTAACAAATATATGAAAACATGCTCATCATCTCTAGTAATTAGAGAAATGCAATTAAAACCACCCTAAGATTTCATCTAACTCCAATTAGAATGGCTATTATCAGGAATACAAGCAATAATAAGTGTTGGTGTGGATGTGGGGAAAAAGGAACACTCATACATTGCTGGTGGAGTTGCAAATTGGTGCAGCCACTCTGGAGAGCAGTATGAAGATTCCTCAAAAAACCTGGAATGGAATCACCATTTGACCCAGCTATCCCACTCCTCGATTTATACCCAAAGTTCTTAAAATCAGCAAAGTATAGGGATGCAGCCACATCTATGTTTATAGCTGCTCAATTCACAATAGCTAGATTGTGGAACCAACCTAGATGCCTTCAATTGAAGAATGGATAAAGAAACTGTGGTATATATACACAATGGAATACTCAGCCATAAAGAATAATAAAACTAGGGCATTTGCTGATAAATGGGTGGAGTTGGAGAATATCATGCTAAATGAAATAAGCCAAGCCCAAAAAACCAAAGGCCGAATGTTTTCTTTGATGCTGATACATAACGGGGGGTGGGGGGTTGTGGGGGGATAAGAAAAGAATGGAGGAAGTAAGGATAATGTAGACGAAAATGGGATGGGAGGGGTGGGGGAAGGAAAAATAGTAGACTGAGAGACAGTATTACCCTATGTATATGTAAGATTATATGAATAGTGTGAATCTACATTGTGAAAGAAAAAGAAAAAACAGGATGATGTTAGTAAAAGCTAAAGGAGGTATGAAAAGACATTTAGAAGTGGCCTCATGGCCCCAAAGGTGGTTACCAGTAAAGACTTAAAAGAAGTGGGGAGAATGTTACTGGAAACTTGAGGAATGGGAGTTTTTGTTATATTATGATAGAAAGCTTAGAAATACCTACAGGATCATGGAAAGTGGAAGCTTTACCTAACTAACTGGGTAATCTGGATAAAATTTCCACACAGGGTGCTACCTAGTCTTTCTTAGGGTATCTCTCATACTTGCCACTTCTTGCTCACCAAATCAATCTAGTATAATGTCATAAAAATAAAGGAGCAGTGTGATATTCTGAGCAATTTCAAGTCAATGAAGGTCCCTGCAACTGTATCTTAATACATGCCCAAGTATTATTCTGGCCCTGAGGTGAAGAAGTGAAAATATACTGCAGTAAAAGCAAAAAGTTTTTGATCTTTCTTATTAATGAAAATTGAATAAAAAGTGCTAGATGATTATATGCATACCAAGTTTCTAAGCATTTGATTTTTTCTTTTGTAACAGCTAAAATCAGTCTATGTTTACACTAGCTTGCCATCATCACCCAAGAGCCATCCAATTTTGTTATCCTCTTTTCAGGGACAAGTAAATTGAACAGGAATACGAGGTAGACCAATTTCCTTGAATCTTTTTATCTTTGATGCAACATTGGAATTCTTTCAAGGATGTTATACTAAGAGCTCAATATGAAATGCTTCACTTCCCAGTGAAGTTTCTAAGTGAAGAGATTTAGTAATCCTTAGTAGGAAGCTACTATATTTCAGTACATCAGATGAAAAAGGAAAACATTTATTCACTTGTTTCTATTAACCACTGACCAAAATGAGCACAAGAAAATTTATATTAACTTCCTCACAATCTCAGGTTGTGCACGAATGAGTACCGAGCTGCTTTCTGGAGGCATCTTACATCACAGTGTCAGAGAAGCCCCAGAAAAGTTGGCTGCTCAGTGGATGGAAGCTGCAGTCAGATTGCACCTCTGTGAACCTGATTAAACTTCGAGTGCAAAACTCGAAGCCACAGGAGTTACTGGAGTTAGAAGTGGAGCCATGAGGCAATATATCATATATCTCTAGTAGAGAAGGTGGGTTTTCCCTCAGTCCAAGTCATCTGTTTTTCTATAAACCCATAAACCTCAGGGATGAAATTGGTAAAGATTGAATATATCTGCATATCATCACATTTATTTACTAATTAAATATATATTTAGTGAGGACATACAATGTACTATATGCTGTCATAAGGAAACAAAATCTATATGTAGTAAAAGAAATCACTCCAACAGGTAGAGTCAATCCAAATGTCTAACAACAAATGACTGGAGAAATAAAATGTGATAAGCTTACACTGAAATATTATTTAGTTTAGAAAGGCATTGAATTCTGATGCTACAATGTTGATAAGCCTTGAAACATTATGGTAAATGCCATAAGCCAGATGCAAAGGATGAATGTTATATGGTCTTACTTATGAAGATGAAAATCTAGAATTCATAGAGACGGAAGGTAGAATGGCGGCTGGAAGAGGCTGAAGGAAAGGATTATGGGGAAATACTGGCTGATGGGTATAGAGTGCAGAATGATGAAAAAATTCAGGAGATGGACAGTGGTGATGGCTACACAATAACGTGAATGTATTTATCACCTCTGAATTGCTCACTTGAACAGAGTTAAAATGGTAAATTTAATGTTATATATAGTTGATACATATTTAAAATATATATGTAGTTATAACAAACTTTAGCCAATACTCTTCATATCCATATCTATAATCCTCTGAATTTTGGAAAATCTTTCTGGACATAGCAACTTAATTTTAAGGTTCCAGCACAGTTACTGCCAAGTTCAAAGCCTTAAATCTAAAGACAATTTTTTTGAGATCTTCAAAGAAAAAGGAAGGGCTAATTACAGATTCAACAGACTTTTCCTTGTCTTATTAAAATGCTGAAAGAAGGGAAAGGTATGAAAGGGTATCTCAGAGATGTTATCATTTTCATTTTAGAACTACTGTCTACTATATCAAATAAGTAGTTGTTAGAAATAATAAATCCCAAGTTCATCTTCTGATGATGCTACATTGTTAGTTGTATACCTTAAAGATTGTAATATAGTTTCAACTAATAATTTAAATTATGGATATGATCTTAATAGAACATAAAAATGAAGTAAAGATAACAACCTTTTGACTTTTATGATGTCTTTATTACACATCTAGAAATACATTTTATTCCTTGATTCTTTGGGATATTTTTTATCTACACTGAGTTAACAAAGGTCTGCATGACAGTAATTTTATTTTTTATCAAGCACATTTATAGGCAGATATTAAATTTCAGTACTCCCTTGCATAAAATAAACCACTCCCATAAAGCAGGACTAAAGTAAAATTTCCTCTAAAGTTATATAATGATTAATGAAGCTAAAGATGAAAAAAGGAAAGAAAATAATGTCAATTGCTTCATTTCTGGCACTGGGGAAGATCTGGCTTCATTACAAATAATTATTAATGATAAGAATAAATTCAATAGTTTCTTCAGAAGCCACTGTGTATATTGAGAAAACTGAGAAGTAAGACTTCTTTTTAAGAGACTGCAAAGCCTTTTTTCATAATTAATCTTAGTCAATGGCTACATTCATTCCTATATAAGTTTATAATCTCCATATAATTGCTATCTCCCTAAATGCTGTAATTATGAAGGATTATAAAAGAAAATAATTCTAGTACAGAAAACATTAAATTTCCAGCATGTTAGCTATAGGTATTTGAAGTTCACAAATACTCTTCCTAAATAAGTTTTTTTGTTCCCAAAATATATCATCTCCAGATGAAATTAACTTAGCAGAACCAATTTAATTCTTCCAAACTCCATGTATCCATGCAGTAACAAACGTGATTTAGGGTAATGATTTACATCATTAGTGAAATGGAAATATATATTAGAACTTAGATATTTTTATGATAGACAAAAGTGAAGTGTATTTTACAAAATTAAACATTAACTCAAAATTATAAGATTATAGGAAAAAATAACCAATAGATATAAGTTAAAAATCTGAATACATAGCCTGGTCCCAGTAGCTCAGGAGGCTGAGGCAGGAGGATTGCAACAGTGAGGGGCTAAACAACTCAATGAGACCCTATCTTTAAATAAAATACAAAATAGGGCTGGGATGTGGCTCAGTGGTTGAGTGCCCCTGAGTTCAATCCCTGATACCAAAACAAACAAACAAAAAATCTGAATATAAATGCTTCCATTTCCACAGAAGCCAGTTGAGAAATATCTTATTTTTCAGGTAGGATCTTCTCAACTTATTTACTATAGACAACAGATTTATATAGCATGTAGTATGTATTTATTATATAAAAGACACTACACTAAGTGTTCTTCATACATTTCACCATTTAAGGCTCACAACACCCTGCCTGAAAAGGTTTAATCAGCATTATTTAATAGCAGTTTCACTAACTATATTTTATAGTTACTTTATTTTTATTAATTATTTTATTTTTTGTTATTTTACTGATTCAAAATCTGAGAATTTAATAGGCACTGATAATTCTGAACAAAGAAATAGTCCCCATCATACACCATTTTTTCAGTAGCTGTGGAATATTTTTTTGTCTAAATTGTTTGACTTCAGGACTGTGCTCCCACAGTAATTTGTTTATAACTCTTTCCTCTGAGAAATTCTCTTCCAAAGTCTCCAAGCCCAGAAAAGGACAATGAGACCCACTTCAGATATTTCAGTTGTGTTTTTCAGAAGGTGAGCCCATGATCAATTCTATACACAATGATTCAGTAATGTCTTCAATAAACACAATAGCAGGACTGTCTGAAGTCCAGTTCATACTAACATTTTGCCAAGAAAACCCATCAGTCAGGTGCTTGAAAGTAAGCATCAAAAATTCTGAATGCATTTATTTTACTGTATGCTTCTCAAAATAAGTGAATACAAAATTCAATTAAACTGACTTCTCCATTCACTGGAATGAATATTTGATTGATTATTATTGTTCTAAAGTATTCACTTCCACATAATATAGCTAAGTCATTTTTGTGTGTTTATTCCAAATCTCTGAAGATAACATAGAGGAGATGGAGAAGCACTGTGCAAGACAGTCTGTGTAGGAATTCAGAGTTAAGAGATATTTTCTGTTAAAGGTAGAGTCTGTGAAAATTAATAACCTGAATTCTAGGGTCTAGAAATGTATAAGAATTTCCGGGACTTTACTAATAAAATATAATACATAAATGTGTCAATTCTTAAAAATTAATTTATTTGACCAGTATTTTTTATATAATAATTCTAGCTGGAATATACAGCAAATGTAAGAAAGTCCTAAATTAAGTTACACAGTGCAAGGCTGTAACTTGATTTGATGCCTGCTGTGTACTTCTAATTCTGATGCAAAGTTGTATCCTCTAGTAAGAAAGTCAGATAATGTTTCATTTTCAAAGAAATGTCACCCCAAAAAATAGTGCTTAAAACGCATATAATTCTGTTAATTGCTCTTTAATGGATGTGGACTAAACATTTTATCTTTGACTTCCACAATTTACTTTTGGCCCAAAACAATAAGATCTCATTCAAAACTAAGCGGTCAGTGATGAGCATCCACTTTCTGGCTTCTGTTTCAATGCAAACTTGTTCTGTGTTTGGCTATAAATGTTTTCTTGAATAATAAATTTCTATGGGCGACAAATTCTACAGGTATTAAGTAGTCATAATATAAAAATCACATATTAGTACCAGTTTATGAGGCCAATGTATATTTTGAGATATATCATTAGTGTTTTTGAAGATACATCTAGATGTAATATTTTTGTTTGATTCAAAATCATAGTAAGAATGCAGTATAAAAACATAATATATATCAATTGAAATTAACTATGGGAGTTTAGGCACATGGTTTACTGAGTATTTGGTTCCAAGAAAATGACAGAGAATTAATTAAGGCAGATGGTTAGATGAGGAATAAGGAAGCTGGGAGTTGCACATTTATGGAAATTGTGAAATTTAAAGCTGAAGGATATCCTCGTGATGAATAATGCAAGATTCTGCAGTCAAGGTCGTAAGACCATCAGAAGTTAAGTGCATGTACACTGTCATTATCCATGCCAGGTCAGAACCTGGGTGTCCTGACTTCCCAGCACAGTATTCTTTCATTCTGTTAATAGCCTTTATTTAATTCAGATAAATATCTCACAGTGGGATTGTGCTTCTCAAACTTGTTGTTACATTACGAAGTCCTCTCAGGCTCCATAAATAATTCACTAAATCATAATTAAAAATTTTAATGTATCATAGAATCTGTGATTTTTAAGAATCCACAGAGATTCTGTAATAGTCTTTCTCAATCTTTCATATAGTATCACTGAAAGCACTGAAAGATGTTTTAGGCTAGGCTGGAACACTCCTGATACAGAGCTCACTATTTTTTTTTTTTTTCTGATTCTAATACTGGACAACTTTACTTATCTGAGATTTCTTCTCTGTATGCCTATAAAATCTTCCTCTCTAAAAATTCTAATCTAACCCCTTCCTGACAGCCTTTCAAGTATTTATGAACACCAACCTAAATACTCTTCCTCCAGTTTTCATTTATTCTTAGTAAAGACTTCTAGTTATCATTAGATGTCCCACTTCTTTTCTGGGGCAGTGATTGATTGCACAATAATATCATAAGAATATGGGAACTAGTAAAGAAAGTAAAACAAGCCAGGCACGGTGGTGCACACGTATAATCCCAGCACTTGGGAGGCTGAGACAGGAGGATAGTGAGTTCAGAGCCAATCTCAGCAACTTAGCAAGGCCCTAAGCAATTCAGTGAGACCCTGTCTCTAAATAAAATACAAAACAGGGCTGAGGATGTGGCTCAGTGGTCGAGTGCCCGTGGGTTCAATCCCTAGTACCAAAAAAAAAAAAAAAAAAAAAGTAAAACAAAGTAGAAAATAGTCAATATCTAAAACATTTGACTATTTCCATATATCTTTTATTCTTATTGAGATTAAAAAAAAAAGGCAAGTAACTTTATACCCATTTCAACACAACAAGTAATACTCCAAACCTCCTTAAATATCCTGCTACCTTAGTTTGCACACATTTTGCTGAGGTTCGGAATGTCTTGCTCACACTATGCTGTATAATGAAGTTCCTTGCTATTGCCAATGTTTTGATAATTGCTTGTGCAAGTCAGCTTCATAAGAATAAATGCACATATTGAAAATCTTAGGCCTACACACCTATTCCTTCTATGAATCCTATCTGAAGGGTCTTGAGGACCTAGATCTTTGTTTCACCTCTAAGCTCTTCTTGATCGCTTATTCAGCAACCCTCATTGGTGTAAGCTCTTGAGGGGCAACATGTCCAGGTGTCAATATCTCCAAATCTTTTTCTCTTCTGAGAACATAATCTATTGCATAGAGAAAAATTGGTATCATGTATTACATTTAAACACAATATATGTTTTTATGCTTTGACACAGTGTATTTAAAATGTATATACAATGCTATGAGGTCTGTCTAAGAATAGAAATGTTGAAATCAAAATTTTATTCATATTAAGTTCTCTTCTTAGGAATTAATTCTAGTGCTAAAATGTTGTGAGCACTTAATCCTGGATTGTCATTGTTTGCTAGAGTATAAAGGTCATGGGGATGCATAGTTCACAGAGAGTCTCCAGGCTAAGACTCACAGATGGACAGAGAAAACTTGCATTTGGATTACCTAGATTGTGTTCCCTATCAGAATTTATCTTTAATTATTATTTTTCAGATGTATTTATCTTAACTCCTGGCATTGGCTTAAATCACTGTTTTTATTTTTAAACTAGTCTTTAAATTTTTGTTCTTCAAATGGAAAGAATTAGTATCCATGATATATTCATAATAAAATCTGGTTAATTGAACAATTGCATTCAATTTAATTTCATTTGACAAAAATTGGCCTAGAATTTTAAGCATGCAGATCCATGAAATCAGAATTAATTCTCTCCTCCTTTATCCATCAACTTTCTCATTTAAGGAATACCTGAAATTGGGATATTTTTTCATATATGTTATCATTATTGGAAAATTTAAGTATGTTTTAATGTGAAAAAAGAAAGCATAAACGTTTGTTTTCTTCCTTTTAAAAATACAATAAAGAGAGAAGAATTAACTATTGATTATTCACAATAAATTCTGAAGTAACTTTTATGTGACTTGTTAAAACTGCCAACTGTTAAATTCTATTTAGTGTCCTGCAGTCATCATTTAAATGAATGGGGTGAGAAGCCATATACCTTAGTAATATAGCCTTAATAATATGCTTTAAATCAGTTCTTTGCCATATACCCCAGGTTAATATTTAATACTTTCACATAGTAGGATGAGATATGTGCCTTCTAGTCAAGTTGAGAAAAAGTAGGAAATTTAATAGCCTAGAGAAGCTGGACATTAAATCATTACAGGGAAACCCACAGGTCAGTGGAAGTAATGGATTTTAGGTGATAGGTTGAAATAGAAATCATGGAACTTGAGATTGAATAGGTACGACTGTCAGAGTGGAGAATTCCAGCAATAGGGATCAGGAACAAAAGCAAGAAAAACAGATGAGATAGACAGGCAGTGGGACATAGATGTGGGAAAGGGAAAGAGAACCCAGAGTCCCACTGTGGAAACCTGTGTGGACGAACTCCAGGTTAATATACATACCCACAATGCCTTGCTACAGGTAAATCCTGCTTTCCTTCATCTATTTCTCTAATAAGATTTTAAACCACTCAAAGACAGGAGCTTTGTCACCTTCCTTTTGCTATTCTCACTAAAGTGCTAGGTCACCAATAAAAAGAGACATGAATATACTTCTTCAAGGTATGTTTATGATTTTTGGTACTGTTCCTTAATAAATACTTGGTGAGCTGCAAGAGAGCAGAACATAGATCTTTCTAGAAATCATCAAGGAAAAAGATTCTGAATTAAAATAACATTTTAATATTCCTGTCATTATCAGGAAGCTAGAAAGCAGAGTAACTGGTCATGAAGGTCAAGATTATATAATTCCCAGAAAGTGACAGTAATGAAAATCAAGCACTGCTGGTCCCTTATTGATGCTGGCAGGATGACCGGCATTCAGTGAGTTTTATATAAAAACTGCCTTGGTATTAGGACTACTTATTAAAAAAAAAAAAAAAAAAGAATTGGTAAGCTAAGGAAATTGGACCTAAGAGTTAAAAACTCAACTAGCTACTCAAAGACATCAGACAGTTAAAATGTAAAGTGTAACTATTTCTTTTCAACAGAGAAACTTAATGTAGCAAACTTTAACATTATTTTCCTACCAGTTTATTTTCTTTATCCAGAGGTTGTCTTCAGAAGGATGGCTTTATCACATGTATTTTATTTTAGACTTGTCAGTCACTTGCTAATATGCTTGTGACCCCATGGCTGCAAGAAGTGATGGAATTCAAATTATTTTCCTCACATAGGCCTCTTTCACTCTGATAGTGTTAATGGTTGACTCATTATTTCAATGGCATTTTCTTCAGTGTCATGGTGTCTCTCTGAGGGTGGGTTACATTTTCATAATTGCTCTCATCCTGAAGCATCCTGGTTTCTCCATGTGACAAGCACTGCCCCTAAGATTTGAAATTCACAGTTCTCAAAGGAAATCTCAATCACTTGTCAGGCTCTTTACTCATTTTTACCAAAGGCTGAATTTTTTATCTGTAGATAAGCAGATTTTCAGAATTTTATACCATAAAAAATTCTGGTGTCATTTTTGATTTCTTATAGTTTTTGTGAAAAAGGAAATTATGAAGAAGAACCTATTGGTGTCAGAATTCCTTTATCTCTGCTATTTCCTTTATCTATCTGTAGTTCACAGAATATTTGTTAATTTTTGCTTTTCTTGAAAAGGAAATGAGGATGTGCAAGATGTACTGGATTGTATTTCAAGATTCTGAACAGAACTCCAAATAAATATTGTTTATGGGTAAGAAGAGGATGAAGATGAATGAAAAAAATTGGGACCAATTAACAAGTGTGGGTACATTTCTTAGAAATTACACTGCATATTTTGGAGATATTTCTTAGAGAAAATACAATGCATTTGGGGTTTTGAGTTCACACAAATATTAAAAGTATTTGTCTTTCATTAATCTCTAGCTCTTTGTATAATGACTGATTTGTCCTTGACTTCCTTATTGTGTAAATGTGTGGTCACAAATAACTTGGAGCCTAGTTGCTATTCTTTGGTTGTAGTAGGTAATAATGTGCTAAAAGGTAACTGAGCAATGTGTGCTCAGACTTGGAATTCTAAAATTGCAAACTGCTTATCTGCTTTTTAAATTTATTTTTTATTTTATTTTATTTTATTTTATTTTATTTTATTTTATTTTATTTTATTTTATTATCTTTTATTTTGAGGCTGGCCTTGAACTTGTGATTCTCTACTTCAGCCTCCCAAATCACTGGGATTACAGAGGTGTGACATTAATCCTGGCCACTCACCCACTTTGATCCATCTCTTAACCGTTCTCTGCACTAAGCAGTCAGAGAAATGTTTTCAACATGCAAATCTATTCATGTCACCTTCTGTGCCTAGAACTCTTTGAAGTTTCTCTTGCTCTTAGGTCAAAGTACTGCTTGTTAGCCCAACCTACACATTCTGACCTGTACCTCATTCAAGTTTATTTGTATCTCACTCCCACTTGATATTGTGCTTCGCCTTCTACACTGTTTTTCCTTAAAAAGAGTTCTACTACAGAATTTAGTATGTTGCATTTTTGTTTGTGTCTTTCTGTCTCATTAATTAGGTTAGGAATACCTTGAAGGTGTGTACGCTCCTGCTATTTTTCTGTCCCCAATGTTTAGGATAGTACTGATTACTTATTAATGATAGTCCAAAAATACTTGTTTAATGAATGTGTTAGTATACATATAAAATTCAATGACCTAATTTTTAAAATTTACCACTGCTAGTACATTAGTGAGGTGAAATCTTTCCTAATGAGCATGATACCTTAAATTAAATATATTTTTTGCTAAAAGTCTTAAGAATGTAGGTCCTTTTAAATCTGGGGACACTGATATGCCAAAGAACTTAATAAAAATGCAGAATCTTGGGCCTGATCTCAGACCTACTGATTTAAAAAAAATCTACACTTTTTACAGATCTCTTAGTAATCTGCATGCACATCAAAGTTTGAGAAAGACCGAAAATTAATTTACACATACTTACCAAAGGGGTCTTTTTTTTATCAGAATGGAAGGAATAAATATGGTTCTAAATATAAAGGATTAATATTAAAAGAAAGCCATTTTCCTATGAAAATATACGAGTTTATTTCTTTTTCAATAGAGAGTGAGAGTAACTATATGCCAAATAATGTGCAAGACACTGGACATACTATGATGTCCAAAAGGGATGCAGCTAATGCCTTCATGCAGCACCCTACCTATCTAGAAGACGGCTGTAGGTAAAACACAAAAGTTATCATGCACTTACAATTAATGCAAGAACTAACAAAACATTTAGGTTCATATAAAGTAAATAACATTTCTAATAAGGCAATTTTAGAATAAAGGACTTCAAATTTCATCTCTTATTAAAATCAACCACATCAAGATAAACATTACAAATAAAAGCAATAATATAGCGACTTGCATACTTTTATATATTGCCACATTTTGATGCTTATTAAATAAATATGAGATGTCCAAGTAGGAATAGGAAAACAGATCCAGAGGGTCTAATAAAACACACAAACACATACACATAAACACATATACTTGTGATATATATGTCTATGTGTATATATAAAATATGATAATAGTGGTACTTTAGATTAAAAATAAATAAGATTGGAATTCTTGATTAATTTTTTCATAAAAAGTTAAATGCCTACATGGTCCCACATACCATATGTATTCACCTACTAAATAGGTAAATATGAAAACCAAACTTGTTATAATCATTAGAGAGAAAAATGTGAAGGTGCTTTTTAAGACAAAGAAGTCTTTTGCTTTCTGACCCAGGCACACTAACTTGAGTCACATCAGCTCTCCCAAGGAGAACAATTAGAAAAGCTGGAGGAATTTTTAAAAATCCACTGAAAGCACCAGAGATCCATTAATGCAGCAAGGACTTAAAGAGATGAGATTCCAGTCACAAATGAAGGGTAGGATAGTGAATCTGACACTTAGATCAACCTGTACCTGAGAGGCATTTACCAATTCTTCAACTGTGGCCAAAAGGTAAAGAAGATGAGTAGAAACTTTTAGCAGCATGTGGAGCTGGGAGGAAAATACACTGTCCAAGGCTGACTGAGAAGAAGTAACCATGGTGAACTGCAATTCTGGCTGGAGCCAAGAGTCATATTGAAACTCATTGCCCACAGCATTGGCCAGCACTTTCCAAATTTCGCCATGACACAGTCATCTGGGATCTCATTCACTTGCAGATTCCAGTCCTGACATTTGCAAAATACCAATAGTATTTTTGTTTTGCCTTATTTTTCCTTGTAAGATAATGGATTTTGATTTCTTTTTCATTTTAGTATTTTTTTTCTCTTAATTTAAAATAAGTCAATAAGATATATTTCTTTTAAAAATAAATGCAAAGAGGTACTCTGACAACATGTAGAAAAGGAATACTTCCTCTTCTTTACTCTTTAATGCACTGCTTATTAAATTGATATTACTGGCTTCGTCCCTTGTGTAAAATCTTCTTACTCATCATTTGTGGCTTCTAGTCCCTGTCACTCAGTCTTTTATGAAGGATTCAGTAAAATTTTTCTAATATATTTCAAGAAAGGCAAAAGTTAGGTATTGAATAATCAATAGGGTTTTTGGTGACCTCAAAGCATGTGCATGTTGTCTCCACTTGTGACAAAATATAATCTGCAGCACGCAGAACAGAGTGCTGAGAGTAGTCTTGGTACCAAATGACTCTGGGTTTGTATAAATGCTTGTCTTCTACTTACAACCTTTTTGAGTCCCTCAACCTCTACGAACACCAATTTCTTTATTTTTGTGCAGAATATAAAGAGAGGACATACCTCACAGAGATGTTGTGTGTATTAAATAGATCACATACTTAGTGTGATTATTACTGAAAGTGAAAAACTTACGAGATAAGAAATCCCATTTGACCTTTTAGTCACACAGTAATGAGCAGCAAACAGCCATTGAAACTGATATCGGTTGTATGTGGCTATCAGCTGCAATTCCTCTGCAGTCAGCTTTGCACATGGAAACATGAAAGATGGGAGATCCTTGCTTTCCAAAGCACTCAAATTACTACCGAACACAGTAGCAGAACCGATTCTCAAGTACATAATGGTAGCCTTAAAAGGCTTTTTCTAACCTCTGAGTGCTGTCCCTTAGCGCCATTTATTGAGACCAGAAACAATCCTTTCCTTCAGACACCATCCATGGATCACCTTGAGAGCCCCTTATCTTTGTCACATTTTCGTTTTTTTTTTTCCCCTTATCTTCTCTTTCAGGGGCTGAATGGAATCAATAAGACAGTGTCACTTTCTAATAAGATGGATGCAAATCAAAGGAAAGGGTGACTTAAGTATTAAATTGACTGGTCTGTTACTTGTAGCAGAAATTCACAATTCAGGAGCTATCGATACCAATTTACAGGTAAAGCAGCCTCAAAGGCTTTGTCTGTGATGTCAAGCAGAGTTTACTTAACTGCTTCTTGATGGTATAAGTATGTTTAGGATAAAGGAAGGAAAAAAAAGTCCTCAGTTTTCTCTACATAAATAAGGTTGTAGGATAATGCTTATTTCTAACAAGAAAATGTAAATGTTGGAAGAACCAACCCTTTGATCTAGTTATCATGCCTGACACCAATGGATTTTTTTTTTTTAATTTCCACTGAAAATGTTCCTGCCCATTAATGTTAATTACCAATAATTTGCAGACCCTGCCAGCTGTAGGACAGCTTTGCAGGCATATAAATTCAATAAATATGGTATAAGTGGAGGTAATAAGTGGTAAGGTTTAGACCTAAAACCCCAGAGGAAAATAGGCAAATGTGAGTTTGATTTTTGCTCTGTCCTTAATCAAACCTCTCTTGATGTGTCTGCAACCTGCATCTTGCTCTCAAACCTGCTCTTATTCCTTCTCAGGATAACTTTCTGGCCTGTGACAACTACAAACTTTCCCTAATACTGTGATGCAGCTGGTTCTGAGCACTTATCTCCCTTTGTGATCTCTAAGTTGTTTGTACATAAAACTCTTTTCACTACAGTGAGAACTCTCTAGATTGTGAAGAACAGTGGTTGAAAGTAGGGTCTGAGTCCGAGAGTCTCGCAGGTTGGAGTCTCTAGCTGGGTCATGATTTAGCATCAAGAATAGATCCAAGTTATATGGGACCCAAAACTTACATAATTTGAAGACCCTCTCAAAAAAAAAAAAGAATATAATGTTATTAACATAAAATCAGATACAAGAGCAAATTTTTTTATATAGAATGATAAAAGAAATAGAAACAAATTACAAGTTTTTAAAAGATACATATAAAAATACATGAGCACATGACAATGTGATCTGAGTCCCTCCCCTCCAGGGCTTTAGAAGGAATCTGTGTCAGAGAGGTAATCCTCCTCTGCTTAACTGGACAGGGTGGTAACTTTAACTGTGGGTTATTTATTGCATTGATTCCCAATTAATTGTTTGGGCTTCAAAGTGTTGTAAGAAATAAATGAAAGATAATGTGTTTAGAAATTGAACTGGGTAGTGCTTGTAGGTGTTCAATACATGTCAGGTATTAATATCACTATAATTCACACCGATGTTAACTTACACATGTTCTTATGTTTGTTTTACTGCCTGTTACAGTGACTGGTATCAGAGATCACTCAATAGTTTATTGAATAATATTTTATTACAAATTTATTGTCACAGGAAACTGTGTATTTGGCTGTCTAGTGATGATGAAAATGTTTTAGATTTCGTTAAAATTATGCTAATATAATGTGAATTTTTTAAAACCATAAAGGATAAAGGGAATATTACGTAAAAAAGAAAGTAAAATACATATTTATTTTTGAAGATATGAAGCTAACAACTCACTTTGTAGTGACAATCAGATAATAATTTAGCTAAAGAAGGAACTAAAAGTTTGGAAACTTCATTACTGTTTGCTGCATTTAAGAATATATTTTTCTGATTTAATACCAGTATATTAAGTCAAAACCACTAAAACGTATACTCTCGTTTTATGAGAGTGAGCCCAGATATTACTGATTACTGCCTATATGACATAAGCATGTACACTTTTCCCACTGTATAGACTTCTCGACCAAAAAAATGCAAGACTATGTTTTAAAACAAACAAACAAAAATAGTATTTTTAGATGAGTGTGCTGTTATCTGTGCCTATGTTATAGCTCTCAGCATTATGAATACAAGTCAAGGTTGGACATTTTCCCCAGCTTAAGTGATTTATCACTCAATATTTCTGTACTCCTAACCCACATGCCATTATGAATTCAGAGGTTCTCTGTTGTAGCAATGCCTCACAAGGAATATAAAAGTAGAGTAAAAATATGAATTCATCCACTTATAACTCAAATAACTAATGCTGCTGGTAATATGTGCAGAAAATTTTCCCAACAGAGGAAAGGAAAAGACCTTTACCACTGGTCACTTCCCAAAGGAAAAATTTTCAGTGTGATAGAGACATAACATTAAAAGATATTTTTCAAAAGTCCATATTTTAAGTCACTGAATTCTTTTTCCTTCTGGTACTTTATGGTATTATACATGTGCTAGAGATGCAAATAAGATGCTTAAGATGCCTTGAGCAACCCCAAACCCCTATGCAGTCTAAAGGTTCTTCCAGACACTTCCACGAGAAGAATGTACTTAAAGACTGTTCCAAGTGTGATATGACCCCCAGTAAAGTCATGACCAACATTGCTTGGAAAAATAAAGAAAATTCAGACCACCTTATTTTTTATTGTAACTTCTGTATGTACAAATAAATTGTTTTTTTTTTTAAATTAGGTTTTTTAAGGAGTTTTTTAATCTGTATTTTATGAGTGTAAATAACATATTAATTAACAATGTAAATAAGTGGATTAAAACTAGATTTCAATGATCTTGCCTCATAGATACAATTTATTTTTTAACAAAAGTTAGGAAATAGACATGATATCATCCTATATTAGGTCCATCCTATATTAGAGCCCCAATGGCTCTCTCAGGTTTTCAAAAGTTTCCACATTGGAACCACATGAGCTGTTTCACCCTTAGTGACAACTCTCCCAAACTTTTCATGTCTTGGTATGGCTGTATTTATGTGAATGTGTGTGTATGCTTGACTGTGTGTGTGAATATATCCTAAAAATATGAGCAACATAAGTTGTAGCATGTGACACTCAATAGATACATGAAAAAAAATTGGGAAGAAATCACCCCAAGCAGAGCAATAAGCATAAACAGAAGAAAAATTAGAGACCTTTGGATTAACAAATAACTGGAGCATTCAATTTGGTTTATAATGTAAGACATAGAAAGTGGGATATAAGATTGGAAGTCTAGTTTTACACCAGATCCTGGAGACAACTGAAGAATGAGCTAAGGAGTTTATACTTTAAACTTTGGGTTCTGTAGTGTATACAGTGGAAAGCCATTACCATCAAGTAATCTTCAATTAGCAGGAAGAGGCCAAAAATTTAAGAACTCATGACCATGCAATAGAAGGCAAGCAGGTGAGGCCAGCAGCACACATCGTGGTTGAAGCCTGACTTCTGAATTTTTATGTACATAAAGGAATTGAATATTTACATTCAAGAGTTTGCCCAAGGATTCTGGTAGGCAGCTAAATAAATAATTAACAAATACAACTAAATATTAATGGGTGATAACTGGTTGATGTTTTACTCTGATGTTGTATTAATATCTACATAGCACAGCCCCACTGGAGATAGTGATTTTCACAAAAGATGATGGTTAAGGTACACATTTCCAGATTTCTGATAGTTCAATAAAGTGATCCATTGGCAGGGAGCTTTCACATCAAAGCACTGTAGTCAGTATTAACTTTTCTGCAAATACCCATATATTAAAGTCTTCGCTGTAAAATTATTCAAAGAAATTCAATCCCATCCTTTTAATGATGCTTTTGGGTTGTCTTAAGCTAAGAAAACTGGGTCCTTATACACAAACACTCCCCAAATGATTTCTACATTTTTCCTGCTGTAATTTTAGACTAACAGAATTTAGTAAATATTCACATACTCTTAGTAGACCAGCAAGTGGCACAATAGCTAGTGTTAGGTGGCATGACTCCCTAGCTTCCTAGTGCTGTTTTCCATAGAACTGAACAAATTTGCTGATGCTTCAAGTTGGATGAGAAGTTTTACTATGTGCAGTTCTAGAGGCTAAGATTAGATAATGAAAAGTTCTCCTGTCATGTCTGTGGAATACCCAAAGGCTATATGGGAACATTAATAAACCTTCAAGGGTAAACAATGGGAATGGAAAGTAGCAAATGCTTTTACTTGCTTGTCTGATGCTCTGAGCACTACTGAAATCAATCTTCAAAGCCAGACTGAAACCTAATGGCTGAGTTTTGATAGCTTCTAGATGTGTGTCTGGCTCTGCATGGCTTTGTTTTTTAAGGCATTACAAACTCCTGGGATAAACAGTTTACTTCTCAGTTCCAGACATGATTCAGAGCTATAAAGTGTTTATTAGTAATAATCAAATCCTTCATTATTTAATTTGGAGGAACAATGGTTAAATGACTCTATAAGCATGAGTATTTTGAAGTCCACAAGATATTCCTTTTGTTGAGAACCATCCTATCAAGCTGGTCTCATGTTCATTTATTATTCATTATGATTTGCTGAATTGCTGTGAAACCGATTTGCAGTTTATACCTCCCTTTAAAAGATAGTCACATAAAATCTTTTGGGGTTTTTTTTTATTTTCTAAATTTTGGTGCTTGCTTATTTGTAGGAATAGAAGGATATAACACATATAGTATATTAAAACATATAAAAAACGTTTAATTAAGAACGTATTTTGAGTTATCATGAAAGATTTCTAGGATAATTGACCACAATATCCACATTCCATTTTGGAGATGAATCCATGTAATCCAAATTAGGATGCTTAAAATCTTCCATAGCATTTCCATTTTTCATTCTGTGATTGACTAATTAGCAAATCCCCAAAGAGAGTGGGGAGTTTATAATCAATAGTATATCAAGGTTCTGATGGTGATATGAAATTAAGAACGAACAACTGTTTTGTTCTTTTTGCTCTTTATTTCATTGTTATTTCCACTCACGTTTAAAATTTAAATATTGCCAACTATTATGAAAAATGACAACTAGTACTGGGCTCCAGAGGCTGAGGCAGGAGGATCACAAGTTCGAAGCCAGCCTCAGCAACCTAGTGAGGCCCTGAGCAACTTAACAAGACCCTGTCTAAAAATGAAAAATAAAAAACAGACATGGAATGTGGCTGAGTAGTTAAGTGCCCCTGAGTTCAATCTCCAGTACCAAAACAAAACAAAACAAAAGAGAAGAATGACATCTAGAATCATGTGGGACGTTTTAATGATTAACTCTTATAAACTTATTCTTGGTATAGTTAATAAAATGCAGAAATTCTGGCATAGTAAACATCACAAACTTGAAGTTTTACTCATTTCCTGGCTGTATTTCTAATTAGAGACACACAACTTTTCTCTTTTCCTTCAGATATTGTAAAGGGCAATGGACATTGTACTGCTTATAAGGATTTTTATTTTTTTGTTACACTCAGGATATAATATCTAATTTTACTTTTTCCTTAAGATATTTCTGTTCTTATTGTTTGCCATTCAGAGAATAGCTTGTTCCACTACTGCTTTTAAAAATTCACTGCATCTTTTAAAAATTCATCACATTGATATCAGATCATTAAACATACTGTTCATACTACTTTAAAATTCTGTTATTAGAATATGCTTTTAGACTAATATTAATGTGTTAATATTATAGTTATGATAAATTCTAATAACTTGCATTTTGAACATATTTGCATCTTTCTGTTGGCACTATTCTGTGGAACATTTAAAAAAACATAATTTTCATAATAAATATATTACCATCATTTCTGTCTCACTTTTAACTTTTGCATAGAATTTTAATTTGACTTAATAGCTTCATGTATTTGTTTTTGGAGGGCAGTTAAATTACTTAATGAATAAAAAGTCACATGCAGAGTTTTGTGGAAATATTAGGTGGAATAATGGAAATAAACTCATCATTTTTCCAATATCTACTTCTTTGCTTTTCTCATTTTCTAATGAGAAAAATGACATATTGACAATTTTTCTTGACCAAGAGAGAGTCTAAGATAATTTTAACTATTTTCATCAGAAGTAAAATTATGGTAAATTCTACATTGTCACAAGTAAAACATTAAATATAAAACAATACTATTTGAACATTTCTTTACTGAGTCGAATATTCTAGAAAAATTGCCCATGAAGAAAATACATAAAAACATGTACATAAGAGGTCATACTTTTACTTTTGCCTCAAACTTTGATATGACTCTCAATAGAGCAATGGTCTTTGCTTAAAATTTTGATATTTTGTTCATGATGGATTTTTTGCATTAATTTTATTCTAAAATATTATATTGATTTCTTAATTTTTAAAGTTTTTACAGACTTCATTTGATTCATTGTACACAAATGGGGTACAACTTTTCATTTCTGTGGTTGTGCATGATGTAGATTCATGTAATTACCATTCATGTAATCATACATGTACACAGGGTACTGATGTCTGTCTCATTCCACCATTTTTCATACCCCTGCCCCATCCCCATCTCATTTCCCTTTTTGTAATCTATTCCTCCATTCTTCCCTCACCTCCCACCCTGCCAACCTGATTATATAGCATCATTCACTTATCAGGGAAAACATTCAGCCCTTGGTTTCTTTATTGAGTTTTTTCAAGTTCCCACTTAACTTTGCCCCAAGACAAATGCCTCATTTTCCTCACCCAAGTTTTGGCCCCAATATATAGCAGAATCATCAATTTTGAAAAGAAGTACACTAAAATGCAGATAATAGAAAAGAAATAAAATGCATTTTGCTACTAAGAAGTTTGTATGTTTAACATAAAAATTAATTTTAGTTGCAATAAGCAAGAATAATTTCCTGTGGTAACCACACGTGTTTGACATTGACCACAATCTATCAGTGATCTGTGGATAGATTCTGATAGGCAGGAAAAATGAAGCACATCAGCACTCCCACACTCTCTCACTAATGACTTATGGTCACATTTTGTAAACATGAGCACAGACATTCTTTTCACTAAAAGACTGAGGGAAAATATCTTATTTCCATCACTTGAAGGGGAAACCAGAATTCCTATTTAATTTGAAGCTCAGAAGAGTTACTTCACTTGCAAGTATTTTTTTCATTTCAAATTTTAGAGCATTATTGATACTACTTCTGTCTTTTCCATGTATTTTTGTGGCAAAAAATACTAGACACCAGCAATAAGCCAGACATTATGTCAGACATCCATAACCCTTCAGGGGTAACATCTGTCAATTTCTGTGCTAGTCACTGATTACACAAGTGGACAGTGAAGACCACAAAAGGATTTCTGTAGGTCAGGACAGAACTTTTCAACTCTGCTATGAGTTAGACTCATTTGGGGAACATCTAAAGAATATGAATAATTGGACCTCAACCAAGACCTGTTATTGGGAATTTTGAGCTATTGAGGTCCACGCATCAGTATTATTTTAAAGTTCCCCAGGTATTGTAAAGTGTAGTCTGGATTGAAATCTAGTGGAGTTTCAACAGTGTAATGGAGAAAACAGACACCATCAACCATCTTTTATGTTCCCACTTCCATACTCAAGGCCATGGGAGAACCAAAGAATGCTGTTCTAGAAAAGAAGTGGGGCTTCCCACACAGAATGCACAGAGACTTTTCGGAGAGGTAGAATTTAGAGACTGAAATGAAGAACAGGATATTTCAGGAAAAGAAAACCATGAGCAAATATTCTGAATAGGAAAAGAAGGAAAGGAGTGTGTTGGAGGGTACAGTGAGGTAGAGCAGCAAGAGTAAGTTGGGATGGAAAATAGAAAAGGGCAGGCTGACCAAGAAATAGTGTTTTGGGGTACCTGAACTTCATCAAACCAGTACTGCCCTCACCTTGCACTACTGAAGGGAATTTCTACCAACCTGTGGAGATTTGTAGCAAAGTAAATGAAATTTAGAAGTTTAAGCTATAAAGAAAGACTGGAATGATAAGATTACTAAAAGTTTCTTTTCTTTCTTTCTCAAGTGGGAATAAACATGTTCAGGCTTTCCTTCTGTTTAGGATGAAAATATGGGTTACAATCAATTTCTGTATAATAGAGTAACATTCAAGATTTGAGGATGACAATGTGAACTCTAGACATGATAGGACTGTTTCATAAAAGATTAAGCTACAGAGTCTGAGCAGAGGAATTCTTTATTTGACAAACTATCTGCCCAGCAATTATGATCAAATTGGCTAAAGCTGCTAAAATGATAACTATTATGTCAGGGCAAAGTACTTGCTGGTTCATCGATGGCCTTAGTACAGCATACAATAAAATGCTTTTCTCTCAACTGGTATTTCCCCTAATTTGATTGCAATATAGAAGTAATTTTTACTGGAACAGGACTATAACTTGAACAACTGATAGTGCAGGGAGTAAAAACGACTTCTATGACCTTGGCCTTTTCTTTAAAGAAAGGATTTTCAGGAGCTATTTAAAGGAAGGAATCTTTCTCTCTCTCTTTCTTTCTCTCTCTCTCTCTCTCTCTCTGACTTTCTTGAAAATAAAATCATTTTTTTTTCTTTTGTCAAACCAAGCACCCTCTCAAGAACCATAGGTTAATGCCATGGGTCATTTTTGCCTTGCTTCTTTGGTCACATTACCTTAGAAAATGGAAATGCCATTCCCAGGTGCAATTCTCCTTCAGGCAAGAAGGTTAACCCATGATTTCAGAAATATAAGAGGTCAGACCTTTAGAAATCAATAGTAAATGGAGTGAAGATAGCTTTTTATGTATAGGGCCTGCTCCAATTAAGAAAACTCTCATCCACTTGGAAGGACTCAAGAAAAAATAGGCGTTAGAAAATACCACTGAGCATTCCCACTAAGCCACGTTCCAGGGAGTTATGTCTGTCTACATTAAATTCAAAGTTCTCATTGTTGCTAAAACGCTTCCAAGTTATAAATCACATTCTATTTTAAGGAGAATATTTTGAAGCTTATTTAGCTGCAAACAAATAAATAGCTCATGTTAAATAGCAAAAAATGAATCTCAGTACTCAATATGATCATATAATCTAGAATGGAGAATACCATACTCCAAATTCTCCTGCAATTTATGAGTATTTAAGTACTTTTAAAAATTGATATTTTCAGAGGATAAATGGTTTACCTATTATAATAAACCACCAAATATTTTTCTACCTGCCTTTTGGGAGGCTAAAGAGTGACCAGACTTGGTGAATATATAGAAACCACCATGCACTCATCATTTATTTTGGATGTAATTGCTTTTCTCAAAATTAAATGTGAATGGCAAATTGATATTACAGAGAAACCTTAAACACACTGGAATGAAGGCACGTGATGTTCCCTGCTGTTCCCTGAAGCCTGGGTCTAACTGGTGCTGATACCTTCTTCACTGACTCAGGAATTTTATTTCCTGACTTGGAATTGATGCTCAGGCTGGTGGGTGTGCTAATTCCTCAGCTCTGTTATGGAAGGAGGCTACTCCAGTATTTGGAGATGTAATTTTAAGACAAACTTGCTTTGCTGAGAACTCTTGCTTCATGAAATGCATGCAGATGCACTCTGAGACCTTTGAAGGAGGTTAGTACCATGAAGGCTAATTTGTACCACTCCCCAAAAGAACAAGTGCTTTCTCACATCTTACCCTTTGGGAAATCAGGTCAATTTCCTTATAATGATTCTTTTTATTTTTTTTTTTTGTATAGACTAAAATTAAGTGCATACGGTAACACTAATAACCTCCCTGCTTGCTTCTCTTAAATATTTCCCTTTAAAATGTAAACTGAGTAAAATAAGGTCATATTCAAGTGGCAGGATATGTGGATGATGTTTCCTTCATCAATTTTCAGTTTTCTTTGGAATTCTTAGTGGTTTTCTCCAAAGTAGACAGGTTTCTGTGGTAAACAGTATGAAGCACTGAAGTCATACAGTCACAGAATTTTTAAGCAATTGTTTACTTTTCTAAAACAAATTGAAGGCTGGTATTTTCATCATACTTTTGGCAAGAATATAGGAAGTTACCTGATTGACATATAAAGGATAATTTCCATAGTATGTTAAGTTTTTGTGTTCTTTATAGTTTGGTAATTCCAAATGAGGGAGATAACTCAGTTATGCATTTATTCAACACTTCTTTCTTGAACCGATTAGGTGCTGTATTAGGGTTAGTACCAAAGATACAATGATGAACAAAACAGATGATTTTCTTGGCCCTCAAAAGCTTATAGTCAAATAGGGAGACAGACATTAATCAAATGTTCATATGAAAATGTACAAAAGATACAATTATGATAAATAGAGAAGTATGATAATATAAGAATGTACAACAGAGGCTTTTAATCTGGTTCCGGGCATCAGTGGAGACTTCTTTAAAAAGTAAAGTTAGTTTACATAATGGCTAAAAAGAGGTTAGCCTGAGAAAAAGAGGGCTACCTGCCAATCATATTATACTTGCCTTTGAAACTCTTTTGAATTTGATATTCAACAGTCCTTTTGAATGAGTAATAGGCAAAAGTTTAAATTCCCTATCTACAGCACTACATGTGATCTGAAAGTAGTAATGTATTTTGGATGAATAAATATGTTTAACTGATCATATCATTTAATTACATTGAATGATTTAGACAACTTTGATGACTATTAAACTCCAGCTATAAGCAAAGATTTTGATATGAAAATAACATTATAATAGAAAAATCATATCCTTAAACCCAGAGGTCTACCATAAATCACAGGAAATACCATTCTCAGAAATGTTATACATAAATATCACATTCAGACAAGTAATGATCCCAAAATGGAAACTTAAAATCACATAAGGCAGTATAGAAATATACTATTGATTAGAAAGTAGAGAAACTAAATAATCCAATCACAAAACAACAGTATGTGATTCGGTCAAAAGTATCAGGTGGAACATTGTGTTAGGCCATGAGAGGCTGCTTGGGTGAGATGAGATGGATCCAAATGCCAGCTTCATACAGAAAAGTGGGGTCCAAAATGACAACTAAGAGCTGAGAATAAGATAGAAGGTGGAGTAGAAATAATGGTTACAAAATCTGAAGTTGGAAAACTCTGGGGTACTTGGATTGGGCATAATTATAGACCAACTAGAATGGCTTCAGATGCTTCCTGCAGTCACATTACAGTGTGCTGATTTATCATATAGGAAACTCATCATTTATGTAAATGTAACACATAAGGTTACCAGTCTCTGTGGTTAAATGAAGAATGTGTACTTTGAAGAGTTAATTCTCTGTCATCTCTCATGGGAAAATAGAACAGCTGTATTTTAGGCCAGTGGTTTTAAAATATTGCTATTTATTTGTTTTTTGCAATTGAATATTAAAATAAAACTAAACTAAAGCATTAGTCAGATGCTCAACGTATATAACAAATAAGGCCAAAGTTGCTTCTCTGAAAAGGAGGTTAAGACCTCAGAATGTACTGAGCCACATCCTTGTCATCTCCTCAGCTGAAGAACCCTAAGGAATTTTTGCAAAATAATTTTAAAATTACTGCAACACATGAATTTAAAGAAAACAAGTTTTCCTTAAAATAACAATAATGTCCTAGGGGAGTACTAGTTGCAAACTCCAGAATTAATATTTCAATTTGAATTTCTAGATATAAGTATTAAACTGTGAATAAAGAATCCTTTGGGATGTTTAAAACCTTACTAAAGATAATATATTTTAAAAAATAATTTAGGCACAATAGCTGAAATCCTCCAGGAGAAGATTCTTGGTCAAGGCTATGGTTCCCCAGATGACTCTTAAACCTTTTTTTGAGTCACTTCCCTTAGATACTGTCTTATATCTTGCAACTAAATGAATCTCAACCTATAGCAGTTTTTCTAGGAGAATGTGCACTTGAAATATTAAATATATCCATTACAATGTCTGTGCTTAATCTTAAATGGATGAAGTTTTAAAAAATATAAGCTTGTTCTTGAGATTTGTAGGAACTACCTTAAAGAAAATTTAGAATAGAAAAACACTAAAATAGCATTTTGACGATGTAGATGCACATTTAAACTTGCCATGTAAGAAACATTTCTAAGAAAGGAAATATACTTAGTTGTAAAATGCTGTCATCTTGAAGACATGTGACTGGTATAATCTAGAAGTCATTTATCTATGGTACTATAAAAATAAGCATACTATTTAACAGTTCATGAAATACAGTTTACTAACTAGATGGATCCTCATAATCTAATTGTGTTAGTAATAATATATACTCTCTGAAATATTATGATTTTTACACTAAAACACAGGAAGCTGAAGTGACTTGCTCAGTTAGAAAATGGTAAATGAAACTAACATTTGGTCTTGAGTTTGAATTTAGACTTTAATAAGATTAGTCTTGTTGAGGTATCCAACAAAAACACTGACGTGAAGGTTAGTCATAATTAGCACCTTGTTTTGTTTCCATAACAGTAGTTGAGAAATCTAGGTTAGAATTCTTTCTTTGCCAACCACAAGCTTTACTTTGTTTTCCTCATCTGGAAAGCAAGAATAATTACAGAAAAATAATTACAGAATCACTGTTAGATCAAATGAGAAAATGAATGTGCACAAAATCTAGCATGTAGCAAGTTCATCTACCACGAAATGGTGGTTGTTACTATGGTTTATAGCATTATTATCATTATTGCATGCACATTTTTTAAAGAGTTATATAACATATGAGATCCTAAACTCAATAAGATAGCTCTAGTTTACTTATTTCATGAATGTTCAATACATATTTTACAGTAATTTATTTCAAAAAATTAGGAGGAATAATTTTACTTGTTTTATTTTCCCCAACAATTCAATAATTATATTTACAATGGTACTGAAAAAGTTTTCAAGTTGAGATTTTAAAATGTGCACTTATATAAAAATATAAGTGAAGGTAGCAAAGGAGGTTTGCTCCTTCTAACTACCAGAAACAATCAACTATTTCCCTGGAGCTCATTTTGTTGTATCTTCTGGTTGTCTTTCTAAGCCTGATTCTTGTTGATTGATTATTTTTTTATTTGGATTTTTAACAATGTCACTCCCTTGGGATACCATGTCCAATAATTTCTGTGTGTCTCCATGCATTTCAAGCAAAGCAGAAAAGTAGCATGACCTTGATGTTCCCAGGCCACCAGAAGCCACCACTGGGCCTCTGGAATCACCAACCTCCATTGTATATGATCAAGATTCAAATACAGTTGTCTTTATTCTTTTGCCTGTTACATGTCAGTCAATAGAATTCAATCTCTCTTCTATCTCCACTGCAGAGTCTCCCAGTGAAGCAGAATATTCTCTCTTGCAGAGAGAGCAGTTAACTCTGATCCCACCAGTTCAGTTTTGTGTTGGTGAAGATCTCATAAGCTTCAAGAATTATTTATCATGCTATTCATTAGGGTTTTAAATATAGTTCACAGCAGTCAGAAAAGAGACAGCTAAATTCCTAGTCCACCTGTTAGGTGAGCAATGTAACCCTGAACATAGCCCATTATTTTGATTGAAATGTTCAATATGCTTCCTATTACAACATTTAGAATCTAAATTTACTAATATGTTATATAATCCATTTCTTATAAATTTAAATGCACTTATATGTCAAAAGAAGGGGAATTCAAAGCCTAAATCTTGAAGACTATTCCTCAGAAATTGTAGCATAACTATTTCATATTACAAAAGGGTGATGAGTTCTAGAATATAAAATTACAGTAAAAAATTGAATTTTAACTTGCCATAGGCCAGAATTCTTACTTAGACTGTCTCATTTAACCCTAGCAAGAATCCTGCAGTCAGATATTATTATTCATAATTTACAGGTGAGGAAACCCCAACCTAGTGAGGTGAGTAAATTTCTCATGATCATATAGGTAACATTTGGATGAAATGACGTATTAAAACAGTTGTATCTGACTTTAAGGATCATAGATCTTTAATTCCAGAATTACGTCTCCTTTTCATATCTTGCTGATCATAACACACTTTAATTAAAAGATAGATTGGCAAAAACAGACAGTATATCAGGAACAACCAGGGTAGTGAAGAGTAAAAAACGTATGAAACCCTGAGAAGATTTAACCCAGAAGTATTTATTGATTTCCATATTCAATTGACATTAAATGAGTACCAAACATGAGCCAGGCTCTATGTTAGATGCTAGAGTTTAAGAGAAGCATTAATATATATCATAAGATATGTCCTACTTATTATCAGAGAGAGGAAAGCAAGCCAATTCTATTTCCATATATGCATAATGTGCTATGGAAAGACAAAATTGGGGTTGGTAACCAACCAAAATTGGTTAGGTAACCAGTTATAATTGGCATAAAGAAGAATGGTTGACCAAAGAGGCATTGAATGAATTCATACCATAGGACTTAAGGGAGTAAGCATGTTAAATAAGATGGGAGAGACTTAGGGGGAGCAGTTTATTGATAGATAATATAGAAAACTAAATGTTTGGTGTGATTGGTCCAAACAAAATATTAGGATATAGAAGTAAACGATTCTAGAAAATAGGTGGAACAGATTCTCAAAGACAAAAGCTTGGACTTCATCTTAAATACAGTGGTAAACCAATGACATTTTAAAATTAGTGAGATAACATAGTAAAAATATTTTGGAGAGATCTCTAGCTGCAGCATAAAGAATGAAGTAAGCCTGACTTAGAATAAGAGGACTAAGAAGCGACTGCTGTTGTTCATGGTAAATGAGATTGACAGATTCAAATAAATTTCAGTGCAATTATGGTACTTGTTGAATGGATAGAGAACTTGGGGCAAGCTGAGGAGTTCAGGAAGACTTCTGAATTCCTAAAGCAAATCACTTTGTGAATGCAGATGTCAGTAACTGAGTTAGGGAATTTAAGGTACAACCTTCTTTACTTGGAAAGATGATGAGTTCAGTCATAGTATAGACATGCTACATTGGAATACTCTGTGGGACCAGGATCTAGAAATGTTCCTTATGCAGCTGGAAATTAGTTGGCAACATGGATAGGAATTAAGTCCAAAAGAAAGGAAATTGCCAATGAATAAAATATGGCTTTAAAGTTTTGAAAAAAAATAGGCTTCTATGTGAGTTCATTAAACACATTTAGGACAAATATCTGGTAGGAGATTTCAATTCATGATAAGGAAAAACTTTTAAAACATGTACTGAAACACGTCAGAAAGGAAACTTTTGGTAGGGATCAAAGAAAGGGAAGTAAAAACAATTATAGATATCAAATAGGAGTCCCTGTATCTCACAGAGCAGAGTTTGCAAACACATATAGTTAGGTGCTAGGCAAGTAGCACAGATGACTGAAGAGAGAAAGCAGTAACATGAAGAGGATAGGTATATAATGAAACAAAAGTTGAGTTCTAACAGATTATGGCCATGGGAGAATACATTCTCACCATTAGAGTGATGGCTAGATATTCAACAACAGGAAAGAAGAATTTTATGGGGAATAACCTAACGTTAAATAGTGACAATGGATTCAATGGTTTAAATTTGTCCAGGCCAAGTGGATTGTCATCTTTGTGAATTTAATAATGGATTTGGACAACATTTCCTACTGTGAGATTTACAGTACTTTCAACATATGAACTCCACATAACTATTGCAATTATCCGTGTTAAAATACATAATAAGTTGACATAAGTTGACATTTCCCTATATTTGGATGTTACTGTATTATTTGCCATTGACTAATCTATTTTGCCTTCAATCCTCCAAACCCTTATTACATTAAATTCCCTATTTCTGGAATAACGTTTTAACTCAGACTGTTGACTGCCCATTAACTCTTCTTTTTTTTTTTTTTTTTTTTTTTTTTGGTGGGGGACAGGATTGAACTCTGGGCCTCCAGCCTGCAAAGCTCATACTTTACCAGCCCTTCCCATTCATTTCTTAAGGCCCAACTCATGTCTAGACATCTGCAGAAATAAAAGGAAGAAGCATTCTCATGTTCCTTAACTCAGCAAGTATTTTCCATGCTGCTGTATTTTGAAACTACCAAATCGCTAAAGATACTGATAACTTACAAAATTTATGTAGTATGTGATATTCTGATAACACTTAATATATAGTAAAAATTTGAGTTAATATAAAGATTAAATATTGAGATAATATGTAAATAAATAAGCATTTTATGTTTAGATCCAAACAGGAGACACCTCAATTTTTTATTCCTTAGCTGTTATTGATAATTGTTACTGATCCTTTACAGTTTATAAATTGTTGTCAAATAGCTAGTCATTAATTCTCAAAACAACAACACAAAACTCTTCCAGCGAGAATGACAGATGTTATTAATCTCTTACCTAAAACCAAGATATAGGAAATACTTGTGCAGTTGAAGAGATGATATTGATGATATTGAAGTAGTTTCCATGCTTTGGTGCCTTAATAAGAACTGAAATAATAAAGATCCTCTACTGAAAATAACACCAATTAAATGCATGTGAATAGGCATGGCAAATTGCCATTCTTCAAACTGCTGTAGTGTTTGAAACTTGATGTTTCAACAGTATGGTAGATACAACTGCCCCCATTTGATCTGAAAGCTGTTCACTGTGTTCACTCTATAATTATAATAATTATATTAGCCTTCTATAGACTCTGACACTTAACACTGTAGGTTGTCTGGTGTGTCTCATACCTTGAAATTTCTTTTCAAAAATGGAAATCCATTGAATACATATATCTGTCATATAATGATTATTTCCCTGTGAAATAATTTCATGAAAGTTTACAAATCAGAAAAAAAAAATGCAACATGTCTCAGGTAGCATTGTTCTGATGTTTGGATGAGAAAATATGATTGTGGTAGATAGGAGTTTCTTGATTGTAGAAAATTTAAACAATGAATCTAAAAAGTGATTTTTTTTCATTCTTTCACATTGCATGAGTTGGCAAATCAAAAATACTGTATTTCATTTCAGCTTTCACATAATTTATTCACTGTGGCAAGGAGACAAGACTCTCTAGGGAATGCCCCAAATCTATGTAATGTTACCTCTTACTATATTTCCCATTTAGCTACAGCTGACAGATGTGACAAAATTGCAAGTAGCCAGGCAACTCCCCCAACTGGGCTTACAGAAGCAATTCCCACAGCTGCACAGAAGAAAGGCTGCAAATTATTCCACACTCAGGTTAAATTATTTCAAGTTAATTTGCACTTGAAGTTCTCTCTCCAAAGACACCTTTATTCCTCATGTATCATAGAGCTGTTCTGGGCTGATTCTATTTAGGTTCAAAACAACACTGTAAATTGGAAATCATCCAATATTGAAAGGCAGCACAAAGATTAGGGAATTTGCTGATTTCAGAAATGGCAGTGTGAAGAGAGAACAATATTAATTATAGAAACTATCAGTTCTAATCATTTTAATCATTACCCCAAATTGGAGTATCAGGTCAGGTTTAAGAACAACTCTGCAGCTAATACTTATTTTTTATTCCGTATAAACGTGATTTAAAATAGAAGTACATCTGTATGTAGGTGCTCTGAAATGTTACTGACATCGTCATTGTTTTTGCATTTACATTATCAAGATACCCTAACATTGCCAAGGGGCAGATAACTAATTAAGATCCAGGAAAGACCAAATACAGCAAATTTGCAATAAGAAAATAAATGATCCCCTGTCATTCTCACAAGATAGTGTGACTTCTGTGCTCAGGTCAGTTAGATGCTGACCTTGTATTAGAATCCCAGCTTCCACCTAAGGACTACAGACTCATTTTTAAAAGGCACTGACTCTCTTCTCTTTTTTTCCCCTTGTTTTCCTTTTCTTCTTTAAAACAAAAAGAGAGAAAATGAAATATACAAATGTATTTTAAAATAAAATATAAAGCTCTATTGTCATGGTTTACTCTATTTAAATGATGTGCTGTATTCTTTCTACCTATTGGAACTAGGAAAAACGAGAAAATGTCTTTCTAGTAAATAGTACTAATTTAAGCTTTGTATCTTTCAGGAAATGCAGTTTATTAGGATCGATTAAGAACTGTCCCATCAGTTCATTTTAGGTTTTCTTATTACCACTAATTCCTTTGTTTCACTCACTCAAGCTATAAGTGATATATATAAACCATAAACAAAACATTCATTTAAGAATTCTTAAAAACTGAGTGGGTAAGTTACCTTACATGTTAATTTTGGTGATAAAAATGTGTCCTAAATAAGTTACATATAACTTTTTATTGTCTTCAAACTTATTCTTAATTATATAATATGCTAGTTTTACTATTTGATAGCAGCACCTCTCCAAGATGAAATATTCAACTTCCACCTACATAACTGAAGTGTGACAGTTAATCACATAACTGACTTTGGGATCTCATGTAAGTAGGGTGTGCTATAAAAGTGACTGAAATTTGCATTGATGAAAGTGTCAGTGCAAGTCACTGAAGGTGTGCACATAGATGGTTGCTCTGTCCCAACACATCTTTGTCTTTCCCTGGACAAAATCAAAAACAAAATCTTCTCCTTCAATTAAAGGCAGTGTCAGAACAGAATATAAGAAAAATATTCTTAAAATTATATAGTAATTGTATTAATTCAACTTGTATAAACAGTTATATTAATTTAATTATTTATAATTATTAAAGGTTTAAGAGTTTAATGAAGTGACAACTTTCTGAAAGCCACCAGGCATACAACATGCTAAAAATTTGGAACTCTATTTGCAGGTAAAGTCTTATGACTGAAGACTTATGACATGAATCTCTCTTGAGAGATCAATTCCGGCAGACTTTCAATTGATGAGAAAAGAGGGTAGAAAGTGATTAAACTATGTACTCTTATTTTTGCATCACACAAAAACAGAGTTAAGGGCACTTTGAATAAAAATTCACTGCATGATATTGAAAATGTCTTATAACTTTTGGAAAGTAGCTTCATTTTATGAAATTCTATTTTTTCCTAATTAAAATAACCACTCAGTAAGGAAAAAGAGAGATCACATCGAACACAAAGATTGTTACTTAAAATTAGCAATATATGTTGACTTCATTGAAAGCAAAAACCTTGCTGTACAACAAAATGGCAAGAACTTCATATGTCAAGTCTTCACTAAAAATTACCTTGTGGTTAAAACTGTACATAGGGTGATTTTGTGTGATGCTCGTTTACCCAGTCTTCTCTGAAAATAGATGAAAGACTAAATCAGCCCTTGCAATCATTTACAAGAATTGTAATAATTTATTTTGATCTTAATAACAATCTTATGTTACAATTATTGTGCTCTGGATTTCATGACTGTTTGCTCTCACTACCTTATCTATCTAATAAGCATTCCTGCATTCATGATTCTTCTACAGCCCAAGGAAAAATAACAGACTACATCTGCAAGTAATTCCAGCTTCATATTGGAAAAAAAATTGGCAATTTTAAAGAACTGCCTGTATTTAAATGTACAGATGTTGACTGTTTGCAATGTTTTTAGAGCAACATGACATTTGATTTTATTCATTATATTTTGTAAGAAGAAGAAAAATGTATTCCCTTTTTCATATACTGGTTTTGAAAAGTTCTTTTCATAATTTGATTAATTTAAAACATGTCCACATAATTGAAAATAAGGATACTTGCTTTAAAATTTCAACATATAATAAAGCTCCTTAGGGACTTGGTTGTATTTTTCTAGATGTGCACAGCATTCAAACTGCTGAAAAACCCAACGAACATGGAGGGAAGTGTTTGTTTATTTATTTATTCAAATGTGAGATGATACATATCATGGCAGATAGATCCAATAGCACAGTATATAGTAAATATATCATTGGGGCTTTTGTATGGAATTCAGTTGAAGCAAACATTTTCAATATGCAGATGTTTAAAGATTTGCAAATAACTCAAATATTCAAACACATGGGTTATTTGTGAGATTTATTTTTCTTCTTATTCTGCAATCCATTTGTTTCATCTTAGGAGTGTTTCAGAACACTCCTAAGCTATATGTATCACTGTAATTCATTAGGTAGATATTAAAATTAGAAAATAAAGAGACATTTAAAATTCTAAGATCTCTCTTTCTCAGCTATATTCTACTTGGAAACAGGTTGTTACACAACATGTATTTTTAAAATTTCAGTGCTTCCCAAACTATAGAGTACAAATAAATCACCTGAGATCTTGTTAAAATATGGATTTCAAATACATGGTCTGGGCAGGGAGACTGATATACAGAACTTCAAACAAGCTCACAGGTGATGAACGTGCTATTGGTTCTCAAGCTGACAGCACTCTTCTGATGACAGAAGAGTTCTTTTGGAGGGGTCCCACTTCTCAGTCAGTCTCTACCTCACTCTCTCAGACTTTCCTCAATCTCCTTCAGGACCTGAACACACCTGAGACCACTTTCTCCCTATAGGGGAATTTTCATGTCAAGTTATTGGGCATCACCTCTGTCCACAATGCAGGTGTATTTCCTGGGCATGAGGTTTGCTTCTAGTGTCTCAGTCTGTCTTCTAACTTCACAGAACTTAGCAGTTAAGAGCATGTGCACTCAATAAATTTATGACTATATTTAGCTCTTGATTACTGTTAAGCAAATCATCATGAAGAGCCATTAAAAGTAATACCCGCTTATTAGTTCGCACATTTGTAGTAAAATGTTGGTACAGTGTGACTGGGTTCACTGCTCAGGGTATCACCAAGCTGAAATTAAGGGATTGGTTATGTGTTGAGTCTGTGAAAAAATTCTCTGTCAAGCACATTCAGATTATAGATATAGGGTCAAGGTCCTTGCCTGCTACTTGATGGTGGTCCCTGTTTTCTTCCTAAATGTCAGTAGGGAGTTGTTCTCAGGTCTTTTCCTGTGATTTCCACCATGATCAAGCCAGTAAGGGCACCTCAAATCCATTTTGAGATTTAATTTTCTCACTCTCTTTTCTGCCACCAGTCTGAGAAAACACTCTTCCTCTAAAGGATATCCTTTTGTCACACAGGTCCACCTGGATAACCTCTATATTTCATGTCAATTGAACTGGAATTTTAATTTTATCTACAAAAATCCATTCACAGAAATACCTACGTTAGACTTTGACTGAATAGCAGGAGCTGGGAATCTTGGGAGCCACCTTAGAATTCTGCCTGAGCAAATTAAAGAATTGTGGGTCAGTTCCTTCAACTCTCAATGAGAACAATAAAAGTACCTGATTCAGAAGATCTTTATGAGAATTAAACTCACAAATGGAAAGCATTTAAATTGCTATCAGGTTCATGCTAGGTTCTCCACATACATTAGCTATAATTGTTATTATTACTATTATGGTTGCTGACATCTGATTCCTTAAACTTTTTCCTGACTGGTATAAGGCTAGTTTAGTATAATTCTTCTAACATTTTTAGGCAGAAACTTACAATCATGCTCAACACTCTGGAAAGTACCTTAGGAAGAAACTCTATTAAAAAAACTCTCTGAGGAAAGATGCTCAAAACTAAGTAGCTTTACACAGAACAAAAATATTCATAGCACTATTAGCTAGTCACTTTCTAGGTGAGATTAGCTATATGAATGGCTCTTGCTTCAATTTCAGGATTCCCAAGTAAGCTAGCATGTGTGCTGCTGTACATAACAGTTCAAAACTCCTGGCAGTGTTCAAACCATGACATCAAAGAGGCTAGAAAGCTCTGACTAATTGCAGATATAGGAGTACATCTACAATGTCTCTCTCTCTCTCTTTCTCTCTCTCTCTCTCTCTCTCTCACACACACACACACACACACAAGAAACAAAACAAAACAAAAAAATCCATACTTCACAATTTAGGAATCTGAAGATAAGAGAGATTTTATCTTAAAGATCTGTACATCAGCATCTAAACTAGGATCAGTTTATATCCAGTGTCAAAGTACTACCTTCCTCGTTAGTCACAATGGAGATATTGCTATACTTCTGAATTTGGTATTTGGCATTATCCTAAGATATTTTCATTTCTTAAACCTCAGAAAATCTGCTAGTATGTATTAGCATTCTGTCTGACATAATGCCTTATGTGTAGTTGGTATTTAATACATTTTTGTTCAGAGCATTAAAATGAAAATGTGCAATATGTACAACTATACTTTCACTATTTTCCTTTGATTTTACATACACCCATTGTATCTTCCTAATACACCAATAATGCACCAATCAAATGGACTAAGATGGACAATAGGGCCTATTGAAATGCATTGATAAATTACCATGCTTTATATAGCTTATCATTTTTGAAAGAGGAACAAAGTTAGAAGATCAGAGAAGCTTCAGTTAAAGGAATCCCCTCTATCTAGCTAGCTCATTGAAGAAGGAAAAAGAATTTCTCACATTGAAACTGTAATTAATTGAGGTATAATTGGCAACAGATACAGACTTGTGTTGGGAAAAAAACAAGTTTCAGAATACATTAGATTATCACTTAATTAGTAGTATCTTTGAAGCATAAACCAATCTTTAATTTTATACAGACCAAGCATTTAATTGAAACGAACAAAGCATTGGAAGCTCTCAGTTAGTTACTTAACACAAATGGAAAAAGATAGTTTCTACCTACAAGTTATTTGAATTTTTAATCAAACTTTAAATCAGAAGTGATGAATCATTCAATGTACATTATTCCTAATATTACAAGGCTGCCTGAAATTCAAAATCATCAACATTTTCAAACTGAATATGGTGACAAAAGAATATTATGAAAACATAGTAGATAATAATATACCTTGCTGCTATATTATGTTATTAAGAAATTAAAATTTCTTACTTTGAATGCAATTGAAATTATGTATTCTTCCTAAATCATGCATAAGTTATGATAAAAGTGGCTTAGCCTTATGTGGAATTAGGGTACACATGGAATACCTGCTTGGAAATAATATCTTCCTCACTGAATTCCTCAAGGCAAGGAGAAGAAACAGCAAAGAGCTAGACCCTTAGGAGTCTCAGTGAGATAATGTTCAGTGCTAAGCAATAGCAGTGGAAGGGCCTCAGGAGGGAGAAATTTTACCACAGAATCTTTTGGAAACATTTCCAACAATTATATTCACCAGAGTGAAGTTTGTAAGCTGAGGCGTACTGAATTCAATAATTCACGAATTATTGAATTATGTGTGAATGTACAGATTTTCTTCTTTCCTCCTAACTCACTCCTGGGGATGGGGTCCACAGCTTACCCTGTACCCATAGCTCTTAATCAAGGAAAGTTAAGAAACCATTCCCTAACTATTTTTCTGTAGCCTCTGAGACAAGTTGTCCAGTGGTTTGGGAACTATATGATGTGATAGCATAAGGGAACTATATGATGTGCTAGCATATAGAAAACAAAAAAATTTAACATGCATCATTTAAATGGAGTCTCCAAGGAAAAACACTGTCAGTGGATACTTCACCTAACTTAACTAACCTATGTTTATTGTCTGAATGATATAAAATACTAATCAAAGGTTGACAGTTCAGAACTAGGTGATATATATATATATATATATATATATATATATATATATATATACACACGCACACTTTGAGGCATCATCTCATATACTCAAAGTATACAAATACTCAAAGTACTGTGACTCATTTTCAGAAGTTATCAATTCCACATGCACAGAGAAAAAGAATAAAAACGGTGCATATAATTTAAAAGTATTTTCATTGTTCAAATGACAATTTGAGAAAATAGTACCAAATAGCAATAATTTGACTTTTTATAAATATAATGCACTAAATTGAATAAAATGCCTCATCATGATTGCATTTACTTAAGAATCACAGAGACATTTAAATAACTCAAAGACATGTTTAAATTACACAAGTAAATAAATAAAATTCTAAAAATACCTATTATAAATATAATTAATTTAATGTAAATGAGCTCTCAAATTTAAATAAACCAGACCTAAGTGCATTTTTTACTTCTGAAAATTGACCCAATGAAATCTACTTGGGTTGGATGTCAGAGTGAGTCTAGCAATCATTTCTTACAAGTGACTTCTTGCTCTTCACTCTCCCTTCTGCCAGCCTGTGGCAGAGAGGGCTCACATTGGACCCTTTCATACCTGCCACCAAAAAGGACAGATGGAATATGCTCTCAAGTGGGAGGTTGAGAAATGTAGGAGGATATTTATCATAGAGAATTTATGTTTCAAAGTAAAATTTGTACTGTTTTACTGCCTTTCATCTAATTTGGTCTAGAGGGAAAATGATCCTTTTTTTCCTATGGGAAAATGGTTTTGGGGTGCCATAATCCTTTACAAATTAATTAATTTTCTTTTTTCTGTTTTTTTTTTTTTTTTTTTTTTTTCAGGGATTGAACCCAGCAATGCTTATGGTTAACCATTGAGCCATTTCCCCTGCCCTTTTTATTCTGAAGCAGAGTCTCACTAAGTTGCTGAGGCTGGCATTGAACTTATAGTCCTCCTGCTTCAGCCTCCCAAGATACTGGGATTATAGGCATGTACCACAGATCCTGACTACAAATTAATGTTTGTAAATTTGTCCATATTCAATATTGCCAAAATAATTATTGTTCGTGGTTCAAAACCTCTGTTTTTCAATATCGATGTTATTCAGTATCTCAAAGAACACCTATTGGATAGCAATCCTCCAGCTGTCCCTTACCTTAATATAGATTGAATAAAATGGGCAAGCACACATGTTACAACAATAATAAATATCATTTGAATAATGACATTTCCAGTATTATAGCCTCTTTTCTATGCAAATGGTTTGGGTTATACTTTTTTACTGACATACTATGAAGCCACATTGGTACAGTTCTTAAGTGTTCTTTTCAGTGGAATGCAAAAGACAAGCAGGAAAAATTCATTGAACTTGTAAGTAGTAAAGCAGACAATGAGGCTTAAACAACTATGATCCATCAGAAAGTGGACAGAAATGACCATCCATTTACAAAAATACTCTGTTTTGGCAGCCACAAAATCTATTTTTGTTCACAAGACTCATCTATTCTGACAGACACATGTGTTTGCTTATGTTCAATAGTACACTTAATTTTCTTTATAAAATTTTCCATCACTTAGGTTTTGAAAATGGCCCCCAAATTTAAAAGGTTACTATTTTTTTTTTTTAATTATCAACTCCTTGGCAGTGACACACTTGCTTTTTAAATCAAAGTGCATTCGTAAACCAGTCGAAATAATACAAAACAGAGAATGTGTTCTAATCACTTTCAAAGATTAAGCCTGAGCTTAACAGAAAATCATTAAAATACATTTATCAGAGTGTAAAGAACCAATGACTTATTGGCAAATGAGTGATTTGTCATCTTGTCATTATCTGAACACCACAGAGACAAGGAAGCTCACTCAGTTCTGACTCAGGAACTTTCTGTTTCATATTTGAACACAAGAAATTTGTTTGATATAATTTTTCTTTCTTTCTTTTTTTAAACATTAAATGAAGAAGCAAATTAAAGTGCATTCTAGAGAAAACTGGTTTCATTAAGTGTGCAACTGGCTTAAATATAAGAGAATGAGTTTCCAAAAGAATTCAACTGCTGAACTAAGGGGTCACACTGAGCTTAGAAAATGAGAGGTTCTTTTCTGTCTGTGAGTGCAAGGTCAGCACTTTACAAGACTTCTAAATTCTCATCTCTAGCCATGACATCCTTAATATCTCTGATTCCTTCCATTGCTTTTCTTTGAATTCATGCCCAAGTAGCTGTAAATCACAGAGGAGCCACAGTAAGAAGGTAATCACAGTATTTGTGTTTGCAAGAGTTTTTTGCCCTCCTGGTTTAATGGCTGCCTCTCAGTTATGGAGCTATTAAATTTTTACAGAGCTTCTGTTTACCACGACACCTTGCCTACTATGCCAAGAGTGTTGGCTGCCTGCCGAACTAGTATATATAATGGTGTTGGGTTTAGGAATCATGGAACCCTGAGCATTTATTATTAAGGGGAGCCCCAGCTGACTTTTGTTTTGCCATTTGTTAGTTAAAATCAATACATTCTATCATTATAATCTCCACAAAACCTTGGATGTGTGTGCCTGGCAGGCAAAACCATCAGAGAGACTAAGATCTTCCCCAGACAGGGGAGAAATCTTATTTTTATTTTTAATTAATATAAAATGCACATCCAAACCAGCAGCTTCAAGACCCAAAGGAATCTGTTCTAAAGCCTTCAGCAGCATGGGGTACACTCTCGTTTCCACGTCTGCATCCTTCAATGCTTATTTGATATTCCTTTGAAATTCATTTGGCTGGGGCTAAAATAACTCTGGAAAATGAAAGGAGCTCATAGAAAGAAAACACTAAATTCAAGGATCTCTTTATGTTTTCTGCTGACTTTTTTCTTAACAGACTGTCAAAAGTTTGAATATGCATTTTTATCTCTTTCCTGTCTCTTTCTTAAACCTAAGAAAAAGTGACAATAAATTGGCAAAGAAGAGCATGCAGCTGATTTAGCTGAGGACACCAACATGTCACTCAAACATCCCTTGCAATTTCCCCCTGTATATTATTTTTACCCATTTCTCTAACCCGAAGAGCCATCCTTGATCTTCCCCCAATCATGCTTTATTAATCTTCAAAATGCTTGGCTCACAGCCTGGAGTTAAAGCTAGTTAAGCAGATATGTTATATATTGCTGAGATAATATAGGGACAATACTTGTAATTTAGTAAAGTTTTATACTTATTCCTTTAATTCATGGAGAAATATTTGTAATAAATTATTGATAATTTTATAATTATAGGTCCTATTAAAATATATTTAATTTTTAATACCAAATGGACTTGGCTCAGATCTTCCATAGGTTTGAAAAGTTTCCACAGGTTTGAGAAAACAAAATTATAAGCATGAACCATATACAAGTATTTGCTTTTTAATCCATTTGCCTATACTCAATCATATGCTCTGAAACATCACAGGCTACTGAGCAAAATCCCTGCCCAAAAACTTTAACAAGATTGATCAAAAATGAGCAACTTCAGAGAAAAATTATAAATCAACATAAAACAGTATGACCTTGAAAATTAAACAAATCTGTCAGGAAGTATGTCTTCTCAGCTGTAACATGAAGACTTTGCATAGCCTGTCTTTAAATCCATGCTAGCTCTGGATTACATTTCTCCCCTCATTTTGACCAGGGATGTGCGCCTTCTCTGACTTTGAAAGCTTTGGACCACTCAGCTGACAGTATTGCATTATGTCTATCTCATCTCTTGTATTATGATCTAACATGCTGTATTCTCATATGCTATTTCCATAATCATTAATGAACAGCTATTATGGATCAACTAATTTTAGTCCTTAAGGTGTTTAGCTAGAACAGAATAAAATTGAATCAGACTATCAGAAATCTAGACATTATATATGGGTGGATAAAGCTTATCTGCACAAAAAACAATAAAAAATCTTAGTAATATACGATTGATACCACTAGAGTGATTAGAAAATTACTATAAAGAAAATTCAGAAGGGAGATCGAATCGTCTTCAATTATCTTGTACTTACTACACGCTAAACTGCATAAGATGGACTTTTGACCTGTTTGTTTGTGTGATAGTTTGTTTCCTTTTGTTTTTCAGAATATTTAAGTCCCTGTTTTGTCATGGGCTCTCTGTTCATGTTGCACAGGTTTGATGCAAAATTTATCTTTATCTCCCCATGGTGCCTGGTACCCAATAGACACCCAATGGACACCTCCTAAATGATTGATTCTCTTAACCTCATGAATTCATACCCCCAAATACTCTACTATAGTCAGATCAGCCTGAGATAATAAAAACCTGCTGGCATGATTTACACACCCCCTGAGCTTTAGGGCTGCTGTTGCTTTCTGACTTATCAATCTCAGGATTTGGCCTTGCAAATGAGTTATGGTGAGTAGAATCACTTTTGATTCAGATTTGATTTTATGCCCATAATTCATAGCTAGGATGGAAGGAACCAGAAGGAATCCCTTCTCTACTTTCTCCATTGCTGTTTCTTTTGGTCTATATTTCAGTCAGTACCTGCTGTATTGTAAAATAAAATAAAACCAGTGCCATGGCAGTCACATATGTAGTCATTTATCTTAACTTTGATTGTGGCATATTAAATACCTGGAAGGAATCAGTACTTGCAGTTTGAAGAAAGTAGGTTTTGATCAACAGAAAGATAAACACTTAAGTGTAGAAGGTCGGTCATGACTGGGAAATCACAAAATTCACAGCAAGTTTGTTTATTAAATGTAATACTTCCTGAGAGTTAAAGTTCGCTGCCTTTCCAACTGAGATAAAAGCAGAAGGTACTCTGGTTTCCAAGTGGGATCAGAGCAAATGTGTATTCCTACTTCCTCTCAATGTTATACATACACCCAGGCATGCTGACTGCTAACTCTTACAAACGCAGATCAAATACACAAGTTACCCACAAACTTCCTTGATGTCACTGTGCTTAAGCATCTTGTACCTTTTAAACATAAGTGTAGTTGTACAGTATGACTCTTGGGAACAGGAGTTTGAATAAGAACTAGATAGAAAAGTGAAGGCTTTGTAAGATGTATAATGGAATGAGTTCAAAACCTTAGCAAGCATCATAATCCTGTGGATACTTATTAAAGCATAAAGGTTCCATATGAAGCATTTATGACCTACTAAGTCTCAGGGGGAGGCCCATGAATTTGTATTTCTTGCCAGTTCCCAAGTGATAGTGAAGCTGGTAGGCCAGTAAAAAAGCCTTGAGTACTTACATGAAGGATAAGTTAAATGTATTTTGTATGAAAAAAAAAAAAAAAGAAAAAGAAATAGGCAAAGTATTCCAAGTGCTGATTCTTGCTAGGTATTTAATATATCGTAATCAAAGTTAGGTTAAAATCACTGCTCAGTGATTTTCCAATTTCAAATTCATGTACTTCTTCTAACTTATATTACCTGTTGCTATTTCTGAGACTTGGCTTTGATGAGTGGATTGAACAAAATCAGTTACTAGAAATCTAACTATGATCCCCTAAAAGGTCTTAAAGAAATTGTAAGTGTTGATGAACAAAACCATACAGCAGAATTTGTAATCTGGAAGTCTCAAGGGGGTGGAGGCCAGAATTAGAAGGTAGCCATGAAATCCAGGATAGATATTCCCTGCTGGATTCCTGAATGCAAAATTAAAAAGCACTTCTTGAGTTCTAGCACAGAGGAAATCTGAATACTGACCTACTTCTCAGCAAAGTAAGGTTGGCAAAACTGAGGATAAATGCTTTATTATTTCATCCAATAAACTAATAAGCCATTTTTGAATTATTAAATTTTTATTTGTTCCTACCCCTAATTACATAATATTTTGTGCTTTTGATCACCAGAATTTTATGCAGGTTATGTCAAAAATGCAAAAAAAGGAACAAGAGTTGAAATTAGTCACTTCTAGGATATAGTTGCTTCATGTTTGGTTTTCAGATATTAATTATGTGTGTTATTTGATAAAATAACATGTATTTTAAAGGGTTTGGTGAGAACAAACAACCATGTATGTAATAAATGGTCTTACGTCATATCTATTAAGTTGCAAATACCTAAAATAGTTTTAGGTCAGCAGACAAGGGAACTAACATTTACTTCCTTTATAGAAAAACCTTGGAAATATTCCCAATGCTGTCTTCTTTTTTTCTCCAAGAAACTACTTGGAGAAAAAAAAGTCCTGGGAAGTCCTGGGAATTCAAAGTAATAAAATTTAATCAGCAAAGAAAATACGCTCTATCTATCTACTAAACACAACAGGTGAGGAACTTGGGGTAATTTTGTGCCTTTATCATTTAAACAATGGATTTTGTCCTCCATTTCATCTTCCACATGCCATCAGTGAAGGGACTTACAGAAGTGCAGTATGTGCCTTCTGGAGCCAGAAGGCCTGAGATTCAAATCTAGACTCTATTCCTTGTGCAGAAGCCTCCATGTGAAGCTTCTAAAATACTGCTTAAGTCTTAAATATGACATTTATATGCTTATAAAATCACTTTAGCTTTATACTTCTACATTTATTTTCCTTTACGTATAAATCCACACTTGCACATCCATATTTTAACACCCTCAATTTCCTCATTAGGAAACTGCCATTTTTATTAGTCACTAGATAAGTCTGTTATTTGAATTATGCAACACAGTAAATGTAAAGCTATAACACTTGGCACAATGCAGGTACTAAACATGGTAATGTTTTCTTAAGAGAACAGAAGCTAACTGGCTCCATCTCAGTGAGAATTAGCAGAAGCTGGTGACTGCAAAGACAACAGATGCCTTAGTTGTGCTGGAGCTGCATCCATAGGTGACCCCTCTGAACAAGAGGAAATGTGGCCAGAGTTCAATTAGCATCTGAGTCTCCCAGTTGAGGGAAGAACTGGTTACTTAACAACTTTGCATCCATATCTATGGAGTCTACTGACCATCTTGTAGGCACTCACTTATTTTATTTAGGTTTCTCCTTTGTCACCAGAAATAGTCTATGGTCCTCTATACGGTACAGAACAACAACCACAAATTCTCAGTTGAAAACTTCTTCCTGGCTAGGAAGTCATTACGTGAAGAGAAGTGTTCCAAAGAAGTCTTCATGAAAGTGACCACATAAATATAGGAAGGGGAAAACTACAGAACTTAGCTGATGGTGCATATTTCCAGGTTACTTACCAGCAAATTACTGGACCTAATACAAATCATGAATTTATTCAAAGACCATGAGGACAACTTCATGCAAAATGACAGGTCCATCTGCTGTACTCTGCCTTCCCACATGATGGACTGGTTCTAAGTATTAAACACTAATACTATATTCCACAGGTCCAGGGCTGTAGTGAATGATGATTCATTATTAGCTTGTGTTTGGGTTTGTAAGCCACAAATATGTAATCATCCAACCAGGGAAGGAAACAGATATCTTTTTCTCTCTTATCACATAAAATTCCACTTTGTTTTAAAGTTTATAGACCATACAGAAGTTCCCTAAATGTTACTGAAAACATTTACCTCTGAAAAAGGTCAACAACTTCATACAACACAAATACAAATACAATCACTAATCTAAGCACTAGATTTTAGGTATCCCCATGACCCCACCAAATATCAGTAGTTATTTAAACTACTAAATATATCAGTAGTTATTTAAATTTTCCACGGCACACCACTGATTCTCTGTGTCCATGATCCAAATTAACTTATTGCCCCAATGACCTAAGCAGTCTCAAATTTGCTGTCTCAATCTTAGGCTTTATATTTATTTACTTACTGTTTAGTGTTATTAGTAACACACATTACTTAAGTGCTTTCTACTTGATTTTAACATCAAATGCCACTTTCAAGTAACAGAAGATAAATGATCTATGTGGCTAATTGTATGTTATTTGAGGAATAAAACTTCCTTGTGCCATATGTAGAAATTAACAATTGCCTAACAAGGTTCCTTAAAATGTAAGTCCAATCAAAGGTGTAATTCATACAAAGAGAGGGCAATAATATGAGAGCCTTGATGAACTTAAGTATTTCCCAACTTGAACACTCTAAGCTGAGAAATAAGTGTCAAGTTCCTTCCTCCTTTGAACTCCCAGAGCATTATGTCTCTGCTTGCCTCTGATCAATTTTTCATCTTTGTGTGCCCATGCATATGTAAAGAATGATTGAATGGACAGATCATCTTAACTCTTCCAAACACAGGATGCCTTAATCTATAGCTGCAAAGTCATGATTCCTTATCAGTTCTGCAAATTGCATGGCTGCTGAGCCAGGTAGCAGTCAGAAGAAGGGATGCAAAGCTCAACTCCCAAAGTGCACCATGTGTTTCCTTACCATTCCTCAAAATGCAGAAGAACTGGAAGAAACTAAGAGGTAAAAAAGAAAAATAATAGCGGATCTCACTTTACAGGGTTTAGGTCTATGCTTCTAATCTTTGCCTCTCCAAGTGGTTCTTTCAGCTTGGCTAGGATGCAAGAGAATCTCAGGTGATATCAGTTTTAAAAATGACTTGATTTCTGATCTCTCTTTCATAAAAAAGTTTCTGTTCATCTGTGCCCTGCAAATGAGGTCTGAATTTACTGTCATTCTGCCTTCAGCAGATTATTCATGGGGGTCAAAATATCTAAACTCAGAATACAGAAAACTTCTGGACAGAGTAAATGTCAAAATCATATATATATATATATGTATATGTGTGTGTGTGTGTATATATATATATATTCATATATACAAGTATGTGTAGGGGGGTGTATACATAAATATATGTATATATATATATGCATATATATCTTATGTATGAGAATCTCTATTTTTAGAATTTTGAGAAAAATTGAACCTCAACCTTTAGTAAAGAAGTCATGTGATTATAATCATTAATTATAAGAACCCAGTGTTGTATAGGGACCACCTCTGCAAATTTGACATGTATGCTGAAACTAGATGTTCCTTTGTCACTTAAGCATTAATTTTTACGGCCTTGAACTCTTAGAATGTTTCTTCCAGGGTTTGGATATGGTCTTCCCCCCAAAGTGTCATGTGTTGGAATTTGAAAGCTTGGTCTTCAATGTGATGGTATTGAGTTAATGGAACCTTTAAGAGGTGGGTCCTAGAAGAAGTAGGTAGGCCAGGGGAGCTCCACTCTCAGGAATGGATTAATACTGTCTCCTAGGAAAGGATCAGTTTTAACAGGAGTGAATTAGTTCTCATGAGAATGGGTTGTTATAAAAAGGGTGAGCCTACCCACTACAGTTTCTTGCTTCCTGTCTCACAATGTCATCTTTTTTTCAAGTGCTTGTGCATTCACTTGCCATGAGGCTCTCACCGCAGTCAAACATATACCAACATCATGTTGTTAAATTTCTAGAACTATAAGCTAAATAAATCTCTTTTCTTTGAAAAGTATTTAGCCTCAGGTATTTTGTTATAGAAGCAGCAACAACAAAAGCAGACAAATGAAAATCCATTTTGTTAAATGAAATGCTGGTACTAAAGTCTATTTTCAGTTGGTAGGTCAAAAGTAATATATAATTCAAGGCCAGTTATTTTTTAAAAGAGTAGAATACAAAAGTAAAGAAAGGACAAAAAACAGGTGCCTCATATACAAGTGTTTCTTTAACTTTTGTTATATATGTGTGCATATATTGGGTCATAATTTTTAAAGTATTCAATGAAAGTCATATTGAAAAAAGGTTTGCAGGGAAGTGATGACATAAATCCTACAGCATTGAGACCTCAAAATGTATTAATTAAATAATACTATAATGATATTTTAAAGTGTATCTCTCTGCACTATTCATAGATTTACATATATTTTCTCAGTAAAACCTCACATCAATCCTATGAAGTATTTTACCTTTTGTTTTGTACCAACTGACCTAGCGACAAAGTTATCAGAAGCTTTTGTAATAATATTTTGATTGAATTAGTACAGAACAAGGCATGTTTTCATAAATTAAATGATTCTGATTCTTCATCTAATTCTATAATGTATCACTGATGGTAGAATTAGAAACTCTTCTACCCTCTACCTCTTTGTTTTTTTAACAAATAGAAATGAGTATTTCTTATTTAAAAAATAACAACAGAACAAAAAAGGTTGTCTAAAGTTAGTCAAATTATCTATTTGAATTTTAATGGATACTATTTAACTAAATTTGCCAGAAAATACAATCTACATAAGGAACTTTTATCATTATTCTCTCTCCCGATGTTCCTCTTCCCACAAGTCTCTTCTCAGCCAAATTAAGGAATTCCAGGCTTTCATGCCATACCAGATTGTTCAGCAAGGCTTTGGAAGAGGCACACCATGGTCTGTTGAGTGAATCCAGGAGTAATCAGGTGAAGGAAGGGGCCAAGGAGTGCATTCTACTCCCTTTTCTCTCTCACTGGGCTAGACATGTTTGGCCAAAGGCATCCATGGTTCTCTCATTCTATGGTTTTCTTATGCTTTATGGCAAAATATAATTAGGTTCAATGATTTTATTCTTTCAGATCATTGAATGTTGCCTTAGGAATTAGATGTACTTGTTGTTCAAGAAAAGAAAAGAAAAACCCACACACAGCTATATTCAAAAGAATTCGATAATTATACTGAAGTTATGTAAATCAAAGTTCATGTGGAGAAATCAGATTATTTCCTTTTGGAAGCAGAGAAACAGCTTATCACATCAAAATGAAGCTTCTTTTGTGAAGAAGTGGAAACACTCAAGATGGTAATTCTATGATGCACTGTCCAAAGGAAAATGAAGTCAGTTCAGTATTTGCTGTTTAAATAGTAAACTAGCAATTGCAGGAAATGGAGGAAAGAAAACCATAAAGAATGAATACAAATGATTTTAATGTTTCCATTTGTCAATGACTTTAATCAACTTATGTTACTACTGAAGAGCAATTAAACTAGTTAGAAATGTGTATGAAACATAACTCACACATAAAATCTGCTAGTTTTTCTATATCCCTCCTTTCTGTCTCTGACAGCAATAGTTTGATTTGAGGATTACTATATCATTTTATAGTCTCTGCTTAAAAGACTACCACTTTTGTCTTACATTTGCTATTTACCCACATTATAGTGTTATTTAAATCACAGATGTTTGGATATAAATATCTGCAAAAGCCAAGGACTCCCATCCTTGTTTCATTGGCCATAAGACAACACATGGTGCTTGACAGGTTAGGTTCTCTCCTACCTGTTGATTCCTCATCACTTGGCTTTGCAGAGGGATGAAAAATGTAATGTTACACTTCGTAACACAAAAGCCACTTTGTAGATACTAAAAGGCAAATAAAAATGGTTTATTCTGCAAACTTATGAAAAGAGCAGTGTTTTTACTAAGGTAAGAAATAAAAAACTGGAGAACCTATCAGGATGGGATAACACAGTAAGGGAACAGAGAGGTGGGTCTGCCTGCCTAGGAGAGGAGATCCCCCAAGTAGCATCCAAGCCAACACCCATTATTTTCCCTACAATTCAGTCATCTGAGAATATACGACAGTCTTCCACATTCAGGTATTCGCACATGTTGTTCTCTCTACCTGGAATACCCTTTCTCCATCTCCTTATACCCCTCTTGAACGCCTCTGTGACTCTTCCAGTCCTCAAGTACCATGTCTAATTCATCTCTCTGATCAGCACACACTCAGCACACAGTAGGTGATACTAATGAACAACAGATTATCAGTAAACAAGAAATTGCAATGTAAAGATTCAGGGGCGAGAATGGGAACATATACCAGGCTATGCAGAAACAGATGAGTAACCTTCCGCTGTGGCCCCAACAAACATCTGTGTTCCCACAAACCACAGATTCCTGCTGTCCTACTTTTTCTCCCAGCCTCTGGTTTCTAGGCTTTGGGATCTCGGAACTCAGCTATGACCCTGGAAAACAAGTTCTTCAACAAAATCATCAAAAAATCCATAAGACTATTCAGTAGCTTCTTTGAACTCTTTATAGGCTTCATATTATTCCATACTTCTTGCTTTTATTCCCATTAATGTTATTTAAGCTTATGCTATTGTTTGCCTATAACATTCTCCAAATTGTTTTTTTTTCCTCCATTTCATCCTTACTCCAATCCATTTTAGGCAATGGCTACTTTACTTATCTTTCTGAAAAAAACAACAAAACAAAACAAATAAATGAACAAAACAAACAAAAGCCTCTTATCACATTTTTATAATAATAATATCATTATATTATTGTGTTATCATTATATTATTATATATGATTATAATATAATCATATATTATTTATTGTATTATTACTCTTCTATAATACAAACAAGACATAAACACATAAGAAAAAAAATGCCCACCACTCACAAACACCCTTCTGAAGTCCCTTCATTAAACAGAACCACCTTTCTTGCCTTACATTCTATTATTCCTATCATTAACTCTTCAAATTTGTTCCTTGCAAAAGCAGCTCATTTCCCCTGGTTATCATTTGCTAATGCTTTTTTCTTAGCAATGAAAGGTAATATTTTAAAAATACCAATCATTTGCAAGTACAGTGATGTATTTTATACTGAGATCCAAACTTCACTGATTCAAAAGGTCTGATTGTGGGAATATTATGAAAGCAATATATGTGATAGAGCTCATGTAGAGGTGGATGTGTCAAAGGCGACCTGTTTGCAGGGACTGCAGTCTACCCTGTCCTTTAAATAGCCACATTCACTGAGACTATAGCCTAAGCCATCTTTGTTTTTCTTAGATACTCTTATTTCTCCTGCTTCCACATGGAGAAATTACAATTTCCCTTTCTTACTGCAATTGCACTCCTGCCTCTCCTCCCCACCCCACCCCCACCCTGCCCTTCATTTATTTCTCTTCATAGGGAAAAGCTTGAATTTAAAAGAAAGAATTTGACAATGTCAGCAAAGTCTTTTTCTCTTTCTTTCTCAGAACCTGTCTTTCAGAAAAAGAATTATCTTACATTTGGTCTACCTCAGTCGAGAAGCCAATCCATTGTCCCCTGTGGGAAGAGTTACTAAGAGAATATATCTAATTCCACAGCAAATTTGGGAGCCCATTGTAGTCATACTTTCTTTGATTCATAAAGCTGTTGTTTCTGTTTGTCTCTTGTATCTTATTTGGTTCTAAACAAAGAAGTGACTACAGCATCACTTAGGATTTCCTAAATGCTCCAACTTGCCATATCTTTAATTAACACTTAATGTCAGTGATCCCGACACACACCTTTATAAAGTTTCTATGATGTTTGTTTTATGAAGGACTTTGAGAGTACCTTCTAGGTACTCTCTTCTGGGATCTTTATCCAGCATATAATTCCAAAATCCAAATTTTCTCCCAGTGAAATTCGAGACAGCTATTTTCTATATGGTGTCAAAGATTATCAATGACATATCTGCAATTATTATGGAAATAATTTATTTGAGAGGAAATATGATTTGGTTGGACCTAAGTCTAAACACAAAGAGCACCCTGGATCCTCTCTTGACGGTGTTCATCTTCTTCTTCGATGTACAGCGTAGCAAGTGCAAAACTTCATGAGGATTCACAAACTTGTGTTTGTATAATACAATTTGTATAACTTTTTATCTGAAGCTTCTTTTAATATGAGGGCTGTAAACAATTTTAAACATTTAACTTTGCTTTCACCACTAAAATTATCTAACCTACCTACCTACCTACTTAGACACACACACACACACACACACATACACACATACACACATACACATACACACACACAAATAACATAAATATATTTAGGCATTTACAAACACAATTTGAACTTATTCTATAAGCTCTCCTCTTAAGTGATTTTATATAATCTCTTGCCTTCAATAACCAGGCCTACGTTTATGAGTCAGATATATTTCTCAAGTTAGGCTTCTGAATAGTACATAAAACTATTAGAAAACTCTACTTTCTACTTATAACTAACATGTATAAAATGAAACCCATTTTATCCTAGGAGTCTATTTTTCTTCTAATAGGCCTAACAGATTTTGAATTAGGTCACATCTCTCCAGTCCTACTCTATTACCCTAAGGCAGAACCAGTGTCTGTCATCTAGATTCCTGATAGAGTCTGCTAACTCTTTCTTACACCTAGTCTTGCTCTTCTTTAATTTTTGATTCTCTTTGATTCAGAGCCACCAGAGTGATCTTTCAAAACTGGAAAACTGATACATTTTTTAAAACTATGGTAATGACCTCCCAATGATCTTAGAGAAAATCCAAAATTCATATGACTTTCCAGACCTTCCAAAACTGCCCCTCTACTCTCTCTTCATTTGGAGTCTCCTTCTTGCTCTCTATATTCCATATATACTGAACTTTTAATCTTTTTTGGTCCCCAAATCCTTTGATATGCTCTTTATTCTGCTTCAAAACTTCCCCATTCTCTTTGCCTGGTTAGTTCCTACTCAGGTTATCATTTATGGCTTAAGTGACATTTTGTTACTAAAAACCTTCATTACCTTTGCCGTACAGGATTGTTAACACACTTGTTCATCAGAGTATAAACTCAATGAAGTCAGATAACATACTTGTCTTCTTCATTACTCTCAGTTCATGAACAATAAATATTTAGTAACTATATTTTTGATAAAATAGTGTGCTTTGTGTTAATGTCTTCTTTGAATGTACACATACACATAACAAAGAAGAACAAATTTATATTTCACATGCATTAATGAAAGATCTTTAAATTGCATCCAACTAAAAATGTGGAGAATTTGATCCAGAAAAGTTAAGTGTTTTGCCTATGGTCACAGAATTAATGTTTTCTTTCTAATTTTCATTTCAGGTAGCATACCCCTCTCTATTTGCTTTCTGTATTTATTAAGTCACTCAGATGTACTTTTTCATTGAAATTTAATAAATTGAGGTTTCAGATACACAAACAATTTGAATTTAAAATACTGGTCAGGAAGAACAAATAGGTGCCTTTAAGATATCTCTCATATTTCAAAACTCCTTTCTAATATCCACACTCTTTCTATCTTTATCATCTCCCCAAAACACTCTAGCAATATTTTTGATTAGTCACAAATGCAGCAATGAAGCCTACATATTTTCCCATCCCTGGGAACAATCTTCTTGAAGTAACTTGATTCACTCTTTCAACAAATGATTGCCTGCCTACCGCATGTCAGCCCACTGCACAAAGTATTTAGCAGATGGAAATGAAAAGAAAATGTTCCTTTCCTCTCATAGCTTGCATTTTAAGAAAGGAGATAGAAAACAAACTAGATAAACAAGGAAATTAGATGGCATGTTAGATAGTAATAAGTACCAAGAAGAAAAATAAGGCAAATTGTAAATGTTGCTATTACTTATTTGTCAGTTGGTTGACTGGGTTTGCAATTTTATTTGGAGCTATGACAAAGTGATTCTCATTTAGGAGATAAAAAGGCTAGCCATGTGCCTATGTCAAGGAAGAGCATTTCAGTTGAGGAAATAGCAAGTTCAATGATTCTGATGAGGGAGTGTGACTAGTGTAATTTACTCTTGAAAAGAGGTCAGCAGGACTGAAGCAAAATCAGCATGATTAGTAGAAAATAAGGTCAGATAGGAAGTAAGTGGGTTAGACCATACAGACATTGTAAGGACTTTGGATTTTACTCTGAATGAATTAAGAAGCTATTGGAAGGTTGTGTGCACTGTTACTGCTGGATTGAGAACAGACTAAAAAAAGACTAAGTGTGGAATCAAGATCAGTTAGAATGGTATTGCAATAACCAGGGCAAAAGATGGCGGTGGCCTAATTAAAAATAATAAAAAGTGAAGGTGGTGTTAAGTTGTGGGATTGGAGATAGGCTAAAACAAAATGGGTCCATATGACTTGTTAAGGGAATAAAGGTGGGATACAAGCTCTTTCAATGTATATACATAGAAGAATAAAGTTGTCATTTAATGAGATGTATTATTATACAGAATGTTAGGTAGATCATTGTTTTGAAATCAAAACAATTTCTTGTGTAGAGTCCAATACAGCACAAAGTCTTCCTATAGCCAAGTTGGGATAGCCCAGCTTAGGGTTTGAACTACATCAATGTTAGAAGTCTGTTTATCTAACATTTCCAAGTAACTCCTTTGATCTGATTCTGAGGTATTGACAGCAGAGAATTTTTTTTTGTTTTTTTTTTTTTTTTGGTACCAGAGATTTGAACTGGGGTGCTTTACTGCTGAGCTAAATCCTGAGTCATTTTCATTTTTAATTTTTTTAAAATTTGTTATTTTTTTGAGACAGGGTCAAGTTACTTAGGACCTCAATAAATTGCTGAGCCTGGATTTGCTTGCAGTCCTCCTATCTCAGCTTCTTGAGTTGCTGGGATCATAGGTATATATTACCACTCCTGGAAATACTGATCTTTTGGCTTACAACCAGTGAAATGAAATGCTGCTGTGGATCAAAGCCTAGGTAACAATTCAATTAGGGAAAAAGAAAATAGTGTGTGTATCTATATATATATAGATACACACACATATAGACACATATACATGTGTGTGTATACATATATATATATATAATTTATATTCCCATTCATAATGTGTTGTCTAAATTTTGATTTATTAATTACTGGGTAGAAATAAAAGCTTTTCAACTTATTGCAGACATTTAAGAAAGCTGAATTCTAAAATAGGAAAATACTTTTTTTAGGTTTTAGAAAAACAGTTATTTTTATTTTAAGACCACCATCATATATATCTGAATACACAAGTCAGTGCATAAACTCAAGGAGAAATATATGCATAAGGACTTGTGACAGCTAAAGAACATCAATTCAATCTGCCATGGAACCTAAGGATGGTGATCAACAGTAAATGTTACTGAGGTACATATCCCAAATCAAACCAGGGAATCAACTTGGTCACCTTTTTTAATCTGTAGAAACACACTTTTGGTGCTATGCCTTTTGAAAGGACAATGCATACATTAAGAAATGCAAGTGACATTAAATAAGAAACAAAGAAACAAACAGAGAAAGGAAGTCATTTAACTCTTCAACATTTATTTGTAAAACTTAAAGTCCAACCCAAACACAAAAACTAAGATTCATGGAAAAACAATATACTTTTCAATTTGAATCTTAATATTTTCCCCTTACTTTTATAATAAAATGTTGAATTTTGATCAGTCAAAACTATTACTTAAAAATAAATTCTACTCTAATTTCTAGGGGATGGGTGATACTGTTAACTTGATTATGTATATAATGATATAGGAGAAATGCAATTAATTTTCTGGTCTTAAACTTGAGATAGCCTCACTAGCAACTGCACATTGGACTGAGCATGCTTAAGCACTGGTGAGAAATACCGTTTTATGGAATGTTTTTGTTATTAAAATTAAAAAGAGATATTTAGCTTGTTTGGCCTTGAATAGCAGTGAATCTATAAGATTTGCCATTTTCTTATTCTATAATTCAAAACTCCAATTAGTTTAGGATCCAGGTTGAAAAATAAAATGGCCATAGGGTAATATAATAATAGAAAATTATTTATAACTTTTATGACTGAACTTTATATGGTTAATTAGTTTTTAAAATAAACTATAGTATGTGTTTGAAATTGACTTTTATTTGTATAAGTGGAGGTGTTCATGGTATTTTTCCATTTTTATTTATGTGCATGTTCATACACACTATATAGATTTAAACACTTAAAGGAAATTATGTGGCTTTTGATGCAAATCTTTTGCTTCCCTGTACCTTAATTATCAAGAGTGCTAAATTTATATTCATGCTTTGGTTCAAATTGCACATTTCATACCTATATACCAGGAGATCTTATGCAAATTATTCATTCTCTGAATGAATGCTTTTTATCTATGAAAGGGGTATAATTAACAATGTCGTGACATTAAATTTCATAATATGTGTATCTTCTACACATACAAATGTGACTTAGAAAAATGAATCTTATCAATATTACAACAGAAACAAAGCTCAATAACTTATTTTTCTCACTGTGATTATCGAATATTTTGATCACATTTCAGGATTAATTAGAAAAAACATGTGGTTTATGAAGAAACAAGATGATGTGAAATGTTTCCATAAAATTCAGAATTAAATAGAGTTTAACAGTTGTACTGTCAAAACCCTACATATTTTTGGCAAAGTCATGCAGCATTGAATGATATAGTCCATTCTGGCAGCTGAAACTAGAGTTCAAAAGGGAGCTGTGAATGAAATATCATATTTTATATTTCTAATAGAAAATGAACTTTTCTATTAATAATTTGACAATGACAATCCATCACGCCTCACCTCACCTACAGCTTCTGCCACACATCATAGTTTTAGGTCGCAGAAACAATGATTAGGTGCAGCTGTAAAACACACTGATTCAAAATGAAAGGTTCATTAGTCACATAATAGACGCAGCACCAAAGAACTGCAAGATGAAATTGGGGATTTCCCTTTTGTCTACTTTTTTGGTGCTCAATCTGTTTTGGCCTGAGGTCTACATGCAGACAGATGCCCAGAATTGATTTTTTTCTGCACCCTAATGATTCCCCTTCCCCCGTTTGCATTAAATTGATGGAGGTGGACAATGATTGTGCTGATATTCTAAATGGGTTGTGACTCCCTCATGGCACACCTGCATCAAGGAGAAATGCAATTTGGACCGATATTTTTTCCACATTGGCTGTTTTATCTGTGAGTACCATATGAATCCTGAGCAGTGTTTGAGTTGTGTAGAAATTAACTTATTTTCTCTTTATATTGGTTTCCACAGTCTGAAGAAAATAGCACTGACTTGGGAATCATAAAACATAAATACTCCGTGCCTATTGGGTCTCATGTTTCCTAGATTACCTTTTCAGTCATCTAAGAATGATTCCTTGTGCCCACCATGTTCTCTCTTGCAATGAAAACCAGAGTTTTGGGGCACAGCTCTTAGAGAAGCTGCTGGAGTTCTAACAGCTGCACGAAACATCCAGCAAACACCAGGCAACAATGGTGCCTGGGCCCACTTCAGAGGCATCTAAGTACTTTCTATACTAATTGTGAGCCCCCAACATTGATATTATTTCAAACCATAAGTATTGTCTTTCTAATGAAAATGTAGGCTACAACTGGCAGAGAGAAGAGTGATCAGTCTTGTGCAGGAACTGAAGAAGGCAAAAGATACATATTTGTGAAGTTGTCTTTGAGAATTTTGCCAATATCACTAGACACTCATGTTTTGAACCTGTCACTCTTTTCAGATCTCCTTGCCTTTCTGCATCTTGTTTGTATCTTCCTAGACCATTGTATTTTCATTTTCTCATATAGCAACAAACTCCCTTCTTTTTTTCCAGAGGCATAGACAGAGGTTTATTTAGGAAAGTAGAGGCACATTCAAGGGGACTGTGGCTATCTTGAAAATGAGAAGCAGCCACCATTCCCTTCTTGTTCTTTTTTACTCTAACAATAGAATATGACATCTCAAAATGGTAACACTCACAGTAGGAAAAGGAAGAGTTCAAAACTATGACCTAATGCTGCAATGGACTGACAAACTGATTATCTAGAAATACCTATTATAAAGGAAATATTAATTTATTATTGTTTCAGAAATTCTTTTGGGGACAGAAATATTAAAATCACTTAGACGCTCTTACCATCTTAGCACAATGAGTGGATAGGGAATACCAAAAGAGAGTTTCATGTTTCAGAAAAGTGAAAGACACAAATACAAATATAGTTTTCTAGTTTATTTAGAAACACACTTGGCATTTCTGCTGTTTTAAATAAATGACAAAAGAACATCTCAAAATAATATGTACAGGTATCCCAATTTCAATAGGATTTATTTACTTGTGAGATTTATCTTTCCCTCAGGATTTATCTACTATTTTTCATTTCCATTAACAATACTAACACTTTTTTACCTCACTCGTATAATAACTTAGTAATCAGTACCTCATTCTTTGGTCCTTAAAATAAACTTGTTTTTACTTTGCCTCTTAGAAATCCCTTAAATGATAGCCTGTTGCCTACAGATGTCCTGATATTGAAAGCAAGCTGTCTAAGGTATTTGAAAGAAAATGTATGGAGATTCTGTGAAATACGTTAGTCCAAGTGTGGTGCAGTGATCAGCAGTCTTGGAATCATCCAGGAGCTTGTAAAATGTAAACTCTCAGGACTGGGATGTAGCTTAGTGGTAGAGGCCTTGCCTGGCATGTGTGAGACCCTGGGTTTGATCCCCAGCATGACAAGAAAAAAAAAAAATCAAACGGTCAAGTTCCACCCCAAGGCTTTAAAAAAAAAAAATTTAAATTTGTTTTAACATGATAGTAGAATGCACTTTGATACACCATATATAATGGGGTTTAATTTCTCATTTGTTTGGCTATACATGATGTAGAATCCCTCTGGTCATATAGTTACATATGTACATAGGGTAATAATGTCTGATTCACAGAATCTATAAGAAGTTCTCTAGGTATTTAATGTACACATTAATTTTTTACTCATATGTTTTTGTCTATAAAATAAGAAAAACATGAAGTGTTACTAATATTTAGTGCACCAATACTGGAAGTCTGATGGTCTCACTCAGTCCATTTGTTCCATGTGCCATTCTGAGGTTAAGGTCAAGATTTGACTGATGCAAAGGCAAGCTCATTCTTTTCTTTCTTTTCATTTGTTAGATGTCTTCCATGTACATTGATACAGATATTGCAGGTTATATTTTAGAGAGTAGCAAAAACACTTTCTCAATAAATATATGGCTTGCAAAGTGTAAAGAAAACATGAAGATAGGACAAAGTGTGCACAAAAGTGAACAAGAAACTGGCAAAGCTGATCCTTCTCTTCCTAGTACAAACTATTCTTCAGTTATACCCTAAGGTAAAAATAACAACACTCTATTCATATCTGATTTTAAAATTTAATAAAAAATGTCAAATCATTGAATTTATGATTCATATAAACTATTACTAACAGCTATAACTGTATTTTGTGCTTTGATATTTGCATTAGTTAAATTCTGACATTCTCTCAAAATCTATGCATCAAGGCTGCCAGTATCAACTTGTATACTAAGTATCAGTAACTCTCAATGTGATTTTGTATTTTTCAGGACCATCAGGCTTCATGGTGAGCAAGACATTTTAAAACTGAATATTTTATTAATAGAGACAAGCCTTCCCCATTTTTCCAGCAACATTAAAAATTAGGATAAATCATTACTTAACAGAAAGTTACCAAATTAGCATCCGAAAGTCTCTTTTGTAATTCCAACTTTAATAATGAAATAATTAAATAATGAAACAAAACCAGACCATTAGGGAAATATAGGCTTCTTTTACCTTCATTGAAGAAAAATAACTCAAATAATATCCCAAAAACACTAAGATCACAATTTACACCCTTTTTTCACAGAAAAAAGTCACACAGAAAATGTTGCCAAAGAGTTGGAAGAATGAATATATCAAATTATGTGATTTTGAAAGGTCATTCATTATTGGATGCAAAAGCAGTTTTATCCTAATTTAAGCCTATGAAAATCATAGTTGGAGACAGTAAATAAAAAGATGTGTGGGGGAAGACATGTTCTGAATGGTAGATGAGATTTTTAAAAGTGGTGTTTTATAATGAGGAACCACCACCTGTTTGTGAAGCCTTTGATGAAGTAGATTCTGGAGTAAGGTTTCCAAGATACAGTAACACCAGAGAGAGACCCTCACTGCACCCTTCCTGGACAGCGTCATACAGGAGAGAAATCAAAGGAGGAAGGACCCCAAGTGCTGCAGGATATTTTAGAAATACTTGAAAATAAGCCAAAATAAATACATACAAACTAAGATCTGTCATAAATTCCTAACAACCCTTTGAAATTAATATTGGGCAGTGAGCACAAACATCATCTACAAGGCAAGATTTGTTACTTTTGTCCTGGTTAGAACTTAAGAGAGTCAGATTAGAAGGAACATTGGAAAACTTTCTCTAATATAAGACAAATTCAAATCCCAACTCAGTGCCTTCCATTAGAGTGTAGCTGAGCAGATTGCTTGGAAAAAAGATACATTTAATGTGTCTTTTTCTAAGTAATAATTTATTTAATTTTTTTAAAGTATTTTATTTTTATGTGTTCTTTTTAGATACACATGATAGAAGAGCATATTTTGACATATTAAACAAATGAATTCCTCATGGATAGTATGAACTTTAATATTTGAAACAGAATTTGCTAATTTACTTAAAAATATTTGAAATAAAAAATTTCAATAGGTTTTGAAACTTGTGTTGAAAATATATGAAAAAAAGCCTTCCAACTGGTCTGCCAAATACTGATCAACATTAACAAAGAGATGTAACTAGCTAATGAAACACTGAAATTTTCAACATGAAAAATAACAACAGCATATTTTCGTAATTGGTTAGTGAATTTGAAATGTCTATTATGATTTTGAATTCACCTGTCTTACTCTGGAATCATTATGTACCTAAGACAGATTGAAATAAATGTTGAATTTAACTGAACTGAAGAACTAGTACTTTGGAACTAGTAATTTAGGCACAATTGTAATTTTAAAACAAGTATGGCACAGTTCTTAAGAACTCATAATGAATAAGGTTAAGTTAATGATTAAACAAAACTGAATAATGTTCTTTTAAGTTGTATTTTTGTGTTTATCTTATACAGTAAATGAAATAAAAATAAATGGAGTTGCTAGGAGATACCAGATATTCTCTAAAACTCCTCAACCATTTTACCCCCTTTTCAATTTGTATCCTTATTTTTGAAAAGTAATGTTTTGCCAGGTATGATGGTGCATACCTATAATCCTAGCCTTAGGGAGGGTAAGGCAGGAGGATCTCATGTTCAATACCAGTCTATCAGTAACTTAGCAAGACCTTGACTCAAAATAAAATTTAAAAGGGCTTGAAGATATAGCTCCATGGTAGTGCATCATGGGTTAAATCCCTGGTACATAAATAGAATAATGTTTTAAAAATACAAGTAAAACATTATTCATTATTTTATATATGGTATTACATTATGTTTATTATGATTACACATATTCTAAAATCACTGTTGGACTATTATTATTGCTTTTATTTTTCCAATTCCTCATTTTTGGTTTAAAATATGAACAATATTGGATGTCCCTATCCAAAATTTACCCTCCTCACTCAAATGTTTCAGCTAAGTAAATAGCCACCTGCACACTGATTGGCAGTCATGCCTCATGCTCAGTTTCTTTATCCTTGGATCAATACCTCTATGCATCTCCAGCAAATTTCTGGTCACCCATTTTTGAGCAAGATCTTTTGCTGACTACCCCCTTTATATTTTCCTTTCTGCCCCTTGAGGTTCCCTTATTGTATTGATAGGTTCAGTCATGAATCTTGTAGTTCAACTATTTGTCCTCCACCAGTTGACCTCGAGTGACCTTTTCATTCTTATGTCTTACTATTCCTGACATCTCTGTATTCCAGTTTGAACAACCTCTCCAGCTTTGCCAAGATATACCATAACCTGATAATCTCACCCTCAAATATGCTTTGACTACTTCATCCTTATAAATACTCTTCTTGGACTCTTGGCATATCTATTTTATTTCCTTCAAGACAATTCATGTTTAATTTTTCCCTTTCCAATGTACTAAACTTATTTCCTTTCCTGAAATTCTACAGTATTTAACCCCTAAACAGATAATTTCACAGTATATCCCTATTGCTTTATGCTGTACATTGTCATATTGTATTCATGCTCCATTATGTAGGATAATATATTTTATTAATTATTTTCTTTTTCCATAATAATCATATTTTAACTTCCTCAAGGGCACATAACTTCCTTGATTAGTGTGTTCCCAAGAGTACCTACCAAGTTGTTGACAGAGAATAGATGCTTCTTGATAAGGTTTATTAACTTCAGAAAGATTTGTCAAGAATATATAATGCATATGGTTATGAATATAACTCCTGAAATTAGGAGTTCTAACTACTTCCCATAATGCCTCAAAGTTATTACTGGAAGTTGCATGTTTATGGTAGATTCTTATAGTCAATTTCTTGAGTTCAAAAATTGGTCTGATTTTCCATATCTCAAGATCATTTTTTCATTTACTATTTCATCTTGTAGTCTGTTCTATATCATTTACGGAATTAGACTAAGTTTAATTGCCTGGTCTAAATAAATAATACAAGCAATGAGCCAGCCAGCCATTGATGCACCTATAAAACAGAAACAAAGTATAGATGTAATGAGGAAGGAAATCAAACTAAAGACTCCATGTCTGGCAGCTTTTATAAAGGAATGTAATTTGTGTTCCTGGGAACACAGAAATCTTGTTGGTAAAAGAATAATTGAGACATAGCATTCCATACTTCTGCTTCAAAATGTTATTTGAAAAGCTTTACATTCTTGATCACACTAATTGTCACAGGACATAGCATCACAACTCCAACTTATTTTAGTATTAGAATTCATAATATACTGTTTATAACATGTTGATAAATGTGTTCCAGTCATTCGGCAAAATTAATAAATGAGAGTTTGCACAGTGGTACACGTACTAAGAACAATGCCATTTATTACTTGAAGATCTTAAAAACTGTCTCTCTAAAAAAGTTCTCACTATAGAAATCTGATTTTATCTTCAAAAAATGTGATAGTGTTTATGAGGCATCACACATATGGGCACAAATCTGTCGTTCTGAAAACATGAACACATATTTTTATTTTAATAGAAGGTCCACACCACGTCTTTGGTAATCCTGTTAGAATGAGAGGTTGAAAAATTTTCCATGCATTGCTTCAAGTGTGAAAATACATAATCTCAAAATGTAAATAGACAAACCACAATTCAGAAATGCGAAATAAAATGATGAAAACCAAGTGCAGTCAACCGTGCAGCATACTCCAGGCCACAGTGCAAAGTGAGTGAAACCATGTTAAACATGAAATTAATTCTTATTCATGAGTTTAACTCTAAAGGGATTAGTTTTCCAACCATGGATATCAGTGCCCTTTCATCTTTCAAAATATTTTCAGCACATATTAAAGTAGAATATATTTTATACCATGTCTATAGTATGTAGTTTATGAAACACAAAACCACAAACAAAATATGTACACATGCAGTAGTAACTTTTCAATTACTTACGAAACAACAAAAATAAATGTGCTTCCAACACCATCTGTAGAGTACTTCCTAAGCTTGGATCCAGAGTTAATTACCTTCATGGCTTTGAAAGAACATGTAAGAGGCTATGACAGGAACCTTACTGTAAGATTATCAGAGGTGAGGGCATATGAACTGTGGTTGAAAGTCTATTTCTTTGAGCCATTTCAAACTTTGCCACCTATATTTCTCACACAAAATATTTTAAAAATAATTTTTAAAATGTGATTTCAAATAAGTATGCATTGCAGTGACCCTGGACATATTGCATAGCATCAAGCTACTGTATATGATTATGAGCTTTCAGTAAACATAGGTCCTAGAACATGAATCTTTTCTGGTGGGGAGGAAGGCACTGGGGATTAAACCCAGGACACTTTATCACTGAGCCACATCCCCAACCCTTTTTGTTTTGAGATGGTCTCTCGAACTTTCTTAGGTCCTCACTAAGTTGCTGAGGCTGGTCTCCAACTTAGAATCTTCCTGACTCAGTCTCCCAAAGTACTGGAATTACAGGTATTAGCCTTTGCTCCTGGCTTCAACATGAATATCTAATAGTATCAGTTAATGTTATTTCCCAGAACTGGAACTTAACATACTTGTGTGAGAAAATACAGACAATCTCTAACATCATTTCTAGTGGTTAGTTGCCAACTAACAAGTCAATCCATCTCATGTTCTCAACAGGCAATTTCTCTTTGCTAAGTGCCGTCCTTTAATTAAACTCCCTCAGAAAAGTGGCGTTTCTGACCAGTCTGATGCCTATAGAGGCAACTGAATGACTCTTACACACCCAAGTCTAGCAGTGCAAGTAGCTCTGCTTCCCATTATGTCAATATCAGCCCTGCTCTTATCCCCACTGTTGAATTTTCATCTGATAACTCCAAAAAGTCAGATACTACATCTTCATTTACATACATACATGGGTCAATGTGTCTTCATGGTGATGTTACATGACATCAAAACCTAGGAAATACTTAAGCACAAGACATGTGCCAAAAGATAGGATATTTGTGTTAAAATTAACAAAATTTCATGAGTCACTTTTGTATAGGTATTTGGAAGTAGTAATATGATTGATTTGGTTGAAGTAATGATAAATGTAATTAGGGGGAAAATATGTCCTGCAGTAAGCAAGAGGCAGCTTCAGACAGAGGGTCTGATGTCAAGGTCTAAAGCTTCCACAATCTTGAGAAGGATGTGTGATCTGAGTAAGAACAATTAAAAACAGATAGTTATAGATAAGGTTGAAATTATGCTCAAAGACACCTCAAGCAGTCTGGTTTCTCCTCCTACAGAATGGTTCATGATCTATTTGATATTCAAAGACATTTTCCAGTTCACATCTGGAAATCGTTTACATGTTGATCATGACACTACAGCTTATAACCTCGCCTCTCTCCCCATTTCCACTCCCCTTTCCCTGCGTTACTCTTCTCCCATCTGACTAGTAGTGGATTAATTTTCTTTCTTTCATTGTATTTCCTTTCATAGCCCCTCTTCCTCCTCAATTTTTCTTTTTTTTTTTTAATTTTAAAAGGTTGTAAATGGACAGAATGTCTTTGTTTATTTTTATGTGGTGCTAAGGATCAAACCCAGTGCCTAACACATGGTAGGCAAGTTCTCTGCCTCTCAGCTACAGCCCCAGCCCTCCTCATTTTCTTAAAGACAAATTTCTCAGGGCTCTATTCTGGGTCTTGTCTTCTAACCTCTTTCTATGATCTCTGCCGAGAAAACTCCCTTTCATTCTCTCTTTGACTCCTTCTTATTGATTAGCTGTCATATCCAATGAGTTCCCAAATCCTAGCAATTTCAATTATAAAATGCTTTAAGAAAATATATTTCTTTCCAGTTTTACTTCTCTAGTTAAAATATTCATTACCTGTTTCCCTCCTTTAACAGCCTCTAATTTAAAATTTCGCTCTGCTCCAAACCAATCATTCACCACAAGCAGGTTAATTATTCTTGATGTAAAGGTCCTTAATCATTTGCATGAAGCAACCTGAATATCTCTTACCCAACGTACAAATTATTGGCATAAAATTAAATATGTTCCCAATGTCACTTCAAACTATTTACGTTCCTAACCAATCTCTACTACATCCTTTACATATGCCACACTCCAGAAAAATGAAAACCTGTCTCATGTATGTAAGGTTAAACTTTTCTCATTTCACTTTTCCAAAATATTCACCTTCTGTCATGCCAATAATTTTTAACTACCCAATATAATTAGCACCTCTATGATGATGAATGATTCTTTAACATTTTCCAACCTGATGTGGACTCCTTCTCTTAAATGCCTACAACATTATCTTGGTTTTTCTCTTAGAGCACTGATAATGACATTTCTTTTGCTACTAGTACTTGCATACATATTATTTCCTTTCCTAAAATGCACACTGATGAGGAAGAGAAATTGCTGCCAGAGACAGGGATTTCTATGTAATAAAATTTTCATTCCACACAGGGAATAATAATCCAATCCTTTTTCATGTTTCCTGACAAATACAAATTCAGAGAAAGGAAGTAAGTACTTGAATAAAATATCTTTTGAACAAATCATTTTCTACTTGATCTTATAGTAATTTATAGAATTTTGTCAATGACTTTTGTTGCTTAGAGGACCAAATTCAATTATCTTATTTTTACTGAAGGCTGCACTTATAGAACTTTCCTACCATTACAAGTTACAACATTTTCCTGTAAGAACTCTCTGCCTTCTCAACTAAGTCTTCTTATAAGTTCAGATTCACAGTCTAAAATGCCATTCATCCTCGAATTGATTATGTCCTATGTATTTGCACCTCAAATTCTTAGTCCTCCCTTAAAGTGTCACCAAATCATTTTGGGCATGGTTCCCCCCTCTCCCCCCGCTTTTCTATAGCCACAGCAATTTAATACTTATTTGGCATTTAAGAATATATTAGATGGTGAGTTGGAGTTGTGGCTCAGTGTTAGAGTGCTTGCTTGGCACGCATGAAGCACTGGGTTCCATCCTTAGCACCACATAAAAATGAATAAATAAAATAAAGGTATTAAGTCCATCTACAACTAAAAAATATTTTTAAAAAGAATATATTAGTTGGTAGGATTTTTTGAAGAGCCAATAATATTATAGTAACAGAAGTTCTATTTGCATATTATAGATGGAAGAACAAATGTGTATAATTGATATTCATTCAAGTACCAGTGCGTCAAAACTACTTTTTGTTTCATCTGAAAACATAAGCAGCAAAAGCTGAAGTAGTTTAATATAATGCTAAAATTATAGCATTTGCTATTGGGTAGATAATAACAATTTTGATTCATAGAGAGTCATTAATAGAAAATGGCTTTGTTTATAATAAAAATATGTTGTTGAAACATACTTAGGATGAATTGAAAATGAACTTACAAATGAAAATATTCTGTACTTAAACTATATGATGAAAAAACAGAACCAATACTGCTTTATTTATTATGCTCAAATGGTAGTGTATTTATTATTTCTAGAGTCTTATTAAACATATTTAAATATGAGTTTTAAACATTCACGTATTAAATACTTATATAGCTCCAAAAATTAGCAATGCGATTTTGAATTATTTCTAATATACGACTAAATTTTAAAGTTAATATCAAGGAAAATAGCATCCAAAAGAAAATAGCATTCTGACCTTCAATGTAGGCTTAAAATTACTCTTTAAAAGAGTTTGGCATTTATGTCAATTTGCTGACATCACAAAGAGAACATTTCTGCACAGGAATGTCAGAACAGTGGGAAGGTCAGATCTGACTAAGAAAAGCGGTCACTTCTGAAGTCAGAATCTACTTCGTGTGTGCTTGTGCTGAGGGATAGCATTGGTGATGCTTCTTTTGAGCTTTATATAAATAGGATGGGGGTGGCTGATGACATCTTGGCTTTTGGAAGTTCAGCAAGCATGAGGGCCTGAATAAAGGGAAATGCAGAGGGCCATGCAAGCCTAGTCTGATACCTCGCCACTGTCCTGTCCCAAGACTTCCCAGGATTAAATTAACTTTATTCACGTAGTCCATGCCATCAGTTGATATTTTCCAGAAAATGTATGGAAAAATTGCCAGTAAGTGCTCAGGAGAGGTCAGGGTGCAGGAAAAGCTGAGGCAGCCATCAAGAAGTTACGAATTATGTGGAGTTAACCAAACTTTTACAGGCCACAAAATTTTAACTTTTGCCAAATACACTATATTATTTAAGGAAAAAGTTCTCCTAGAAATATTTGGGCTATATCAATATTATAACTGCATGATTTTGTAGGTATATATTAAAACCTAAGCTTAAAAAAAATGAATATATTCCAAGAGATGTCTACTGATCAAAGCACAGAAGGTGATTTCACCTTAAAAAAATAAAAGAAACATTCCAAATTGTGTGAAGTAAGAAATGAACAACATTTTAAAACATACTGCACTAAAAAGGGCAGCAAGTGTGATCATTGAGTATTGCTTTGTATTCAGTAGTAAGTAGAAAACTGAAGAACTACAAGATATGGCTCATCAAAGTGATTCAATGGAGTTGGGAAAATGAACTCAACTGCATGACTGCCTCAATTTTCTGAATGTCTAGAGGACTTCATGTATCTCACAGTATCTATATGTATCATATATACACATATAAAAATAATATAATTTGATATTCTTTGTCACCTCTGTTATAGTCCAAGTTTCCTTCTTTTCTATTTTTTAAAATTTATTTTTATACCAGGGATTGATCCCAGGGGTACTTAACCACCAAACCATATCCCCATCCCTTTCTAAAAATATTTTGTTTTGTGACAGCATCTAGCTAAATTGTTTAGGAACTCACTAAGTTGCTGAGCCTGGCTTTGAACTCATGATTTACCTCTTCATAGTTTTCTAACCACACAGCACTTGGAGTGATCACCGTAGAAGCTAAGTTAAGATGGTGTCAACCTTTGGTAGCTTCCCATAGTAATCCAAACTCTTCCCATGACACCAGACAACTCTCCAAACATATCTCTTTGCTTACTTTGCTCCAGCTGTGTTGATCTCTTTGCTATTCTTCAAACATGCTGAGCTCTTTCCCATCTCAGCAGCTGAACACTTAGGTGAACCCATTCCTGGATATAACATTAAATTGTGGTTTGTGCTTCAGGCTCTTTTCTCAGATGTCCCCTTTTGAGAGATGCCTTCCCTATCTCAGTGTGTCTACCATCTTCTGCAACATCTTGTTTTCAATCACCTCTCTTTTGCTTATGTTATAATACATAAGTAACTGAAAGCATGTTATGAATGCAGTTGTTCACTACTCTAGGGTCTGCTTCTCACTACAAGAATGCAGGTTCCATAGAGCTAGGAAATTACCTTGTGCAATTCCCTACTATGTTAACATCACTGTTTTAGCATTGTTATCACCAGATAAATATTTATTGAATGAATAAATAGATGACTTTCATTTTACCCTTGTACTCTTTCAATATACTTTTTAAAAAAAAACCTTAGTAGAAGAAAAGGAATTTCCATTTGTAACTGGTAAACATATAAATTATTATCTCCAAACTGGACACTGAAAAGAATGTCAATATTTTGTTAAATACTATTACACATTAATCATATAAATCCATTATTTATACTGGGGGAAGTGTAAGAGACACTATTAATGATCACACCAGAATAACTGCTATGTGGTCACCCTTGTGTCCTAAGTACTCTGGTAGGTATTTCAACATACCATAGCTTTCCCTGCTGATGACCTAAAATGTTCATCTCTCTGTTAGATTACTTTGAGTTGTGGTTTTGACTCAGGAAAGACCATTTAAAATACCCCCTGGCAAGAAAAGTTACTCCCCACTTAAGAGATTCAGGGGGGAAACATCTTTCACCATCTAAAGAATATTCATGCCACACCAAGCTCTAAGTATATCTGTATTCACTATTCTGTGCTCTGTCTTCTCTATCAGTACAATATTAAATACGCTTTATGCTTAATTTTGCAGTAAAATACATACATTGAATAAATTAAGATTAGAAATAACTGCATAAGTGATTTTTCAGTCGTGTTTTAATATTATTTTATAGCAGATTAAATATTAGATAAACAAAAATGAAATACTAGTTTCATTAAATTTATAAACTGTGAGCATTTATTGGCCACAACAAAACTGAGGCAATAAATGATTTTTAAATTTAAGGGTAACATCTCTTGGAAGGAAAATAAAACATAAAGTAAGATATATAATACCTACCTAAGCCAATTTTTAAATATTTATGTTGATAATAGAAACAAAGAATATAGCTATTTAAGTTCCCATATTAGCCTCAAACTATTTGTATCATCAATAATTTTACTTTCCTTAGCAATATTTATAAAACACCCTTAAATTTGTGTATCAGTTTATTGTTCCCAAAACTAATGTGCACACATTATTTCATATATGGCCCTAACAAAACAAAATAAGACAAAATAAACTTGCTTTAGATAGTAACGGCATGACTATTTTTATTAATTGAATCTTACTACTTCTTGTTGATCATCTGGTTGTGATTTTTATTCAGGAAGTTGTCACATTGATAGGCAGTATAAAAACAAATAAAAATGAAAGAAAAACAATCATATTCAAGTCTTGGATTGTAACACTCAGGGTGAGAAAGGAACATAACTAAACCCAGTTTTTTTTCAAGTCATTATTTTAATCTTTATTTCCTCTTTCAAAGGATTAGGTTGGTAATAATCTTCCCATAATCAAATCCTTGACTATTGCCTCCATTTTCTTTCTATTTAAAAAGAAATAAATTGTATAGTGATTTCTGTTTGTTTCAAGAATGTAGCTATTATAATACAAAATCCTCAGTTCAAATCATTCTAACAGCTCGGTGTTGTGATATAGCATGTTCTAAGAACCTTTACATTGTCTAATTGATGAAGTGCTCAGATATATGACCCAGAAATTCTGTATCCATTTCTAAGAAATTCTCATAGAAAATTTATACCCTTTCAGCTGAAAAGGAAAACCTTTGTGCATGTCACTTGCACTTGCAGTGATTGCCAGCAGACTGGGAGGTTGCTGTTAATGAGGAGCCCTGCTGTTGCCGCACTTGGTGATTTATCACCTTCACATCTCTAAATGGGAGGAGGTCAGATCAGACAGAGGAAACCATTCATTCAAAGGTGGCATTTCTCCTTCCAGAGCCAGCACTTTAAAATATAGTAATTCATACTTAATTAATGGCTGTCTTTTGTGGCGTTATAGCTCTGTTCATTGAGGTTTATAATACAAACTGCTACTTTCTGATATAATTATTCAGTGATGTCACTGTCAAGGTTAGAAGGATACTGCTGCAGTTAAGTGTATTTCTTCAATGAGGGCCCCTCTCCATTACTGAAGAAATCTGCTAAAACACCAAATTTTATTCAATGGATAAAGACTGAGGAATCTTATAATTTAAAATGCTATGCTACATATTATTGGCTTTCTAAACCCTGATTTATTGTCAGTGACATTTGTTTACCTATTCTCTTTTGTTAACATTTATGAAAGCATACAAATATTTTACTGCCCTAATAGATGGGATACTTAGCAATGCTTTATTGACTTTTGTTATCTTTACAACACAGCTCAATAATAAATAGTCGAGGTATTTAGGAAAGTAACACCAAACCTGGTTTTACCAGCACTGTGTTTCCTTATCTCCTGGACCTGAAATTTATAACAATCGCAAATAAATTTATCATCTACTGGGAATATTTATCTAGGCCTGAGAGGTCAAATTTACATTCTGCATGTTCTTTAGGTATCTCATTAATTTAGGATAAGTCCAAAGGAGAACCATGTTTCTTTGAGAATATCAAATGTTTAAGAATAAACAAACATTCCATGCCTTTTCGTAGTCTAACACTATGCATTCTGGTTTCAGGTTTTCCTTTCAGTCACTGCATTTTATTATCTTCCTCCATATGATGGGTTTTCCCAAGGATATATTTCCTCTTGCAAATACAATAATGTCTTCCCTTTAGAGACAAATTATTATCTGGACCCATGGAAACCAAGTGAAAAGTCATGCGAAAACATCCTTTTTACCTCCTGTGAAAATACTCAGTCTTGCTGGTAAATACAGTGCTGCTGACTCTGCTGTGGCCACCAATGTCTTCATTGCATTTAGGAAAAACTTTAAGAAAGCACTTTCTTATCTATGACATGTGTTATTCCAGCGATTCATAAATAATTTAAGGGACTCGATTTTTTAAAAATTTTATTTATATCAAAATAATTAAGATAAGAAGGTCTTGAAATATTAAATAAATTTTGGTCACATTTGTTAACTTTTGATTATGTCCACAACATTCTTCTCCAGGTACTACTTCAAAGGCAGAGCAATTGTCCAACATTTAATACAGACTAGACTGACAAAGGTCTAGTCTGACACCAGATAACACTTTGGTGGTCCTCAGGCTAATTTCTTCTAGAGATACCCTGTGTTTTCAAAGATTAGTCTATATAGTTTCCATGATTTTTTCATGCCATGTTGGATTTTGCAGATAAATGTTTTTAATACAATAACTGTCCTATTAACAATAGTCTGATCTCTTTTGAGGCCTTCATGGAAATGATTTGTTGGATTAAATTAAGTCTAAATTCCTTCTGAGAATATATACTGACTGATGTGCTAAAGTATATGGCAATAAAATTAAAGAGCAAGTCTTGTCCTTATATCTGAAGATTGAATAATGGATACACATTCATTTGCTCTCAATTAAAATAAGTAGATTAATATGTGTTGAATCAATTTTTATTATACTAGGTTTAATTGACCTTGTAATTAACTAAATACTGCACTGACTTTGTATTTTCAATTCCTACATTTTCCCTTATATTTTGTACATAAACATTTATTTTGGCATAGTGTTAGAAAAGTTGTAAAGATTATATGTTTCCCTTATTACCCTCACACAATTTTCCCTAAAGTTAACAATTTATGCTGATATAGTACATTTGTCGAAACTAAGAATCAAACTGGTACATTAATATTCCTCGAATTTCAGATTTTGTTTGGATTTTACTAGTTTTTCTACTAACACTGTTTTTTTCTGTTCCAGGATCCAATCTGCAGGATTCCCCTTTGCATTTAGTTGACATGGTTCCTTTAGGACACTCTATAAGCTGTGATGGTTTCTTAGATTATCTTTGCTTTGATGAACTTGACAGTCTTAAAGAATACTGGTAACATACTCCATAAAATGCTCTTTACCTGGGGTTTGAGTGATATTTTCCTCATGATTAGCCTGTGGTTATTGTTTCCATGAACAAATACCTCAGAGATGGAGTACCCTTCTAATCACATTGTATAAGGACTACATTATATCAACATGCCCCACCAGAGATGATAACCTTGATCATTTGGCTAACATAGACCAGGACTGCCATAGTGCTCTGCTGTGAAGTTATTATTCCCCCTTTCCATACTCCATTTTTCGAAAAGCAATCATTAAACATAACCCATAATCTACGGAGTGGGTTCAACTCTACCTCCTGGAGGTGTAGGGATATGTAATGGCTAATTTGAAATCTGTAGGAAAGATTTGATCCTTCTCATACACATATGGGACACATGGACAAGTATAAGGGAAATATCTTTATTTATATACATATAATATATATACACATATATGAAGATATATATACAATGTATATACATTATATAATATTAATTATAGACTCACTTTCTCATGCCCATGATGTCTTCTCCTCAGAAGTAACTATCATTCACACTATCATTCATATGAGTGATTCACTCACAAAGCAATTTAGAAGAACAGTGATTTTGGTGGTCTTAAAAATTACCAACTTGTTCAGTGTTCCTAATAAAAAGGAAATTTGTTTTTTCCTTTTGAAATCAGTTTTCATACTTTAATTCATATAAGTTGTATTTAAATGTGAAAATATTACAAGATAAGATTATTTAAAATGATAAAATCACATTACACTTGTTAAATATTTTCATGTTTCTCTGTACCATTAACATTTTCTTATCATGATTTTTATTAATAACTCTCCTTCAAAGATACCCTGTGAGGCAGCCTAGGCATGAATACAAAAATCTGCACTCAGCCTGCTTTGCTAAGTCTAAGTGAGTTTACCTTAATTCTAAGAACTTAAATACCTCTTCCCTAAACAAGTCTGAATTAAAAATTAGGTGGATTTAGGAAAGTAAAAATAGAAATTTAATCAAGTTTTCAAATTGGCATTAATGTACATATTATTGGATTCTAATTACTTTTATCAATTTGGTGTTTGCAATTCATTTATTTATTCTTTCATTCCATAACTTTTATGTCTAATACATGTCAATTCCTGTTCTGGGTGCTGGAGATGTGTATAGGAAAGACAGTTTCTATTTGTAAGGAAACAATTATCTAACATAGGTAGACAGTAAATCAACAATAACTTGACAGCATCCATGTGCTGCGGTCAAGAAAGGGGTTGTGGAGCACAAAAGCAGAAGAGTTCAATTCCCCACTGGAAGTTCATGGAAAAAATCTCAAGGAAGTAACACTGACCTTTAAAGGCAATAACCAAAAGGGCAATAAACAAGGGGAGATTGTTGGCAGAGAGAAAAATATATTCAAAGGCACATTGATATTAATACATTGCAGCACTTTCAGGGAAATGTGAACAGATTTTCCATGACTAAACGCACATGGAGGTTGCTGATAAGGCAGACAAGAGCAAGGAGGAAGAGAAAGGGCCTAGGCCATGTTAAGGAAGTTGCTCTTAACCTGAAGGCTAAGGAAGTAGGAGAGGCACATGATAGGAGCTGAAGTTTTAAAGAACAGTTAACTGGCACGGTGTCAAAACAGAGTGACTGGTAGAATGTGACCTGATTACACCAGTGGGAATGGGGTGGGTTATTTGGTGAATGGCTTAGATGACAAATTTGATAGGACTTGCTGAATTGGCTAAAATTGAATGGAAGAGCAGGTTTCTCTAAGAGCAAAACTTGGACAGATGAAGTTTGTTTTGGATAATGAAGGTGACTCCTACTTAAATATGACTCGTGGTAAGGGGAAATGAAACCAGCTCCCAACTATGAAAGATATTTATTCTTGAAAACTCTGTTTAGGCAAAAGTGTAAGAAACTTAAAAAGTATTTGTCACTTAAATTTTTAGTATACAAATAGTTAAAGATTATATATTAACATGTGCTGTGTATGTGTATACATTCTTAGGATTTCTGTAATTGAGTCTTAATTCTTCTCCTTCAAGGAAAGAAAATTTAGAACATTGTCAAGAGAAATCATAAAAAAAGTATATAAGTGATGTATAATATTATTATAGTTATAAACTTCCAAACAACATGTAGCCATAGAATGAGGGGTGTATATATAATTTCAGGGTACAAGACAAAAAAAGACATGACTCCTTTTACATAAACAAGAAGTGCATGCTGTTGATAGTACTAAACCATAAAGATTTTTCTTCTTAAAGTATCTTATAACTTATAAAATGTAACCTGATAATAGCACTACATAAATAACAATGTAAACTTATAATTTACAAAAATGTTATTTGGTATCATGATTTTTGTAACACAATAAATAAGACTTTTTACATAAGCTATATATTGATCATAAAATTTTTCTTCTTGTTTTTCTGCAAATTCATTTGTTAGGTAATTACAATATATAATATTATACTATATTATTCACTGATAAAATTGGAAGCAATGTCAATTCCTTCTGAACAATGAAAGATGAATTTTTACAATAGCTTTTGGTAATTTTTACCCTTCCCTTGAAGGGCTTTCTGCTAGTACAATTTTTAATGGAGTTGTAAAGAATATGGGATGGATGTGATATTAGTGTAAATTCTGATTATTAATTCCAAGATATAAGCTTTAGTACATCTAGAGCTGATGATTGAAAATTAGAAATATTCTAAAAATGTTCAGTATAAATCAGTTTTGTGTAGGTTTGCATTTAATTTTGTGTCAATTTAAAAAATGGCATTTTAATGCTTCATCTGAATTGTTCTATAACTTATAAAGGTGTTATAAGAAAACAGATATGACTTTACAATTTAAATATAATTCGAAATGCTTATGTATGAAATATTTCACTGTCTTTAATTACAAGAAAAAATTTTTAAATTGCCCTTTTCATCAATGGGTTCATCTGAAGCTTATATGAAAACTGTTCTGAATGGTAGGATCTTTAAGATTAGTTTACATCTTGAAACTACACTGAGGTTTCATTTCAATGCAGTTAGAATGGCAATTGTCAAGAATATAATAATGATGGAGACTTTCAAGATGGCTGAATAGAGAGTGTTGCTTTCCTAGCTGTTCTGTGGTGTGAAACCAAGAAAGCAGACAGGAAGCTTCTGAATAAGGTGAGGAAACCAAAAAACAAGGTGGGGGGGACTTTACTGGAATTTAAGACTGACATTCAAAGTTGACTGGGGACTCGGGAGATTGGATAATAAGGAAGAAATCCCCTGCACCACAGTCACTGCTGTGGTCAGAGGTACCAGCACCACAAGCACAGTGGAGGGATAAGGGAATTAAAGGAACCCATATTTTTAGGAGGACTGCAGTGTGTCTGGGTATGGAGGAAAGTTTAGAGATCAAAGACACTGCCATACTAAACTGAAAGGTACCCCGCACAACATCCTTTTTGGAAAAGAAGCCACCATCTCTCCCAGCTATGTGCAGACAGAGGAAGGAACCATTGTGCAATTATGGTGCAGGATTAGCACTTAGCTGAGGAGACCAATTCCTGGCATACATGAAGTTGGCCCGAAATATAGTCAGGGAAAACCCACACTACATGACACAGAGTCTGCCTAAGTGACCAAGAGAAAATCAGACATGCCGAGATGTTTACACAGGGGACAACTGGTCATGGAAATCCACCTGGCTCTCCCCCTACTCTTCCAAACCAACTGCTTGCAGAACCAGCTGGGACAGACATGTCTGGCAGGGAATTCAAAAGATGGGAATCATAGAGATTGCATTTGGAGACTGAACCCGAGACCAGGAAATATGAGGTCCACAGGAACTGACCCATTCACCATATGAGTGGAAATTGGGGAGACCCCTGGAGTGCAGTCTTCCAGCATGGATCAGCAAATACTGGGCCATGGAGGTGTGCTGATTTTGGCATTCAGCAAAGAGCCTGGAGCCCAACTAAGCCTAAACCCTGCCTCCCAGAATTCCACCTACAGGATTACCTCTCTCATTCCAACAATCCTGAGGGTGGAACATCACACTCCAGTCGACCCCCCCACCCAACACTGCTGAGAAGCTGAGTACCTTTTGAACTTCAATGGAAACAGTTCTTTAACCTTTCATCAAGATTTTTTATCTCTCATTTTTATTCCCTTTTCTCCATTTAATTGTGACTTTACTGGTTCATGGACATTTATACATAGTCATATTTTTTTTTCCTCATTTCTAGCATTTCTGAAGCCAGCTACTTTTCATGGATCAGTTTTTGAGGACTAGGATATTTGTTTAGTACATTTCAGTTTTGTTTTTTATTCTTTAATTTTAATTTTTTTAAAAAAATTTATTTTATACATATTTTTCCCCTCACTGTTTTCCCTTGATTCTCTTTCTCTCATTTTTTTCCACTAACAACTAATTTCTATTATTATCTCTTTCACTCTGACTTTAATTTTTTACTCTGTCTTTTCACCTCCTCCCTCATAATCATCACATTTTATGTATCATTTCTATTTTCTCCCTGTTTACCATTTGAAATTGTATACCCTTTTGCAAAGGATTATTGTAGGCAATAACTTATCATATCATTTCTGTTTATTGTGAAAATTGATATCATAGACTTCATAGCAAGAACTATTTGGTTTAATGCTATATATTATTTGCATTGGTTGCTGTTATTATTTGTCTCAACTTAAATGATGAGGCACTGGAAACCTTCAGAGACACTAAAAGTCCACAGGGTAGAAAATCTGCCTCAAATCCATACTGTTACATGGAGAGACACACAAACAGCATGGAAAAATCAAGGGAACAATTAGCCCCAAATGAACCCAAATCCTCCAATAACAGAATCCATTGACACCACATTAGAAGAAATATCAGAGAAGGAATTTAGAATGTACATAGTTAAACTAATCTGAGAAATAAGAGAAGATATAAGGAGTGAAATCAGAGAAAATACGGCAAGTGAAAGATCACTTAAAGATATTCTGAAAAAAAAAATCAAGCAGAAATCTTCAAAATGAAGAAATCAATAAACCAAATTAAAAATTCGGTTGAAAGCATCACCAATAGACTCAATCACTTGGAAGATAGAGTTCAGGCAATGAATACAAAATATATATCTTGAAAACAAAGTTGACCATGGACAAAACACATTAACAGAACATATATGGAACTTCCAAGAAATATGGGATGACCTGAAAAGACCAAATTTCAGATTTACCAGGATAGATGAAGGCTTAGAGACACAAATAAAAGGAATGCACAATCTTTCAATGAAGTAATATCAGAAAATTTCCCAAATTTGAAGAATGAGATGTAAGATCAAATACAGAAGTCTTACAAGACCCCAAATATCCAAAATATCCAAAATTACAAGTGACCCACACCAAGTCACATTGTTATGAAAATGCCTAATATCAGAATAAGAATAAAATTTTAAAAGCAAAAGCTGCCATAGAAAAATTACAGGTAACATTTAGAGGGAAACCAATTTGGATCTCAGCTGATTTCTCAACCCAGACCCTCAAAGCTAAGAAGTCTTAGAATAATATATGCCAAGCTCTGAAAGACAATGGATGCCAATCAAGAATACTACACCCAGCAAAATTAAGCTTCAGAATTGACAATGAAATAAAAACTTCCATGAAGTACAAGAGTTAAAAGAATTCACAATGAGAAAGTCTGTACTATAAAACATAATAAGATATTTCATGAAGAAGAAATGAAAAATAAAAGTGAAAACCAGCAAAGGGAGGAAATATAATAGAAAAATAGAAATCAAAGGAGAAATTAATTCAAATTAAAAACCAGAAATAAATAAAACTACAGGGAATAAAAGTCAGATCTCAATAATAATACTGAAGATAAATGGCCTAAACTCGTCAATCAAATGGCATAAACTGACAGATTGGACTAAAAATATCAACTAATAATATGCTATCTCTAAGAGACTCACCTCATAGGCAAAGTCATCCACAGACTGAAGGTGAAAGGATGGGAAAAACATATTATTCACATGGATCTCATAAACAAGCAAGGGTTTCTATCCTCATATCAGATAAAGTAGACTTCAAGTCAAATCAAAGGGACAAAGAAGGATATGTCGCACTGCTTAAGATATAGCAATCATAAATATTTATGCCCCAAACAATGGAGAATCTACATATATCAAACAAACCCTTCTCAATTTCAAGAAGCAGATAGACCACAACACAATAAATGGGAGACTTTAACACAACTATCTCACCACTGGATAGATCCTCCAAAGAAAACTAAATAAAGAAGCTATAGAACTAAAAAATACAGTTAACAATAATTCAGATTTAACAGACATATATAGAAAAGTTCATCAATCAATGATTGAGTACACCATCTTCTCAGCAGCACATGGATCCTTCTCTAAAATAGTCCATATCATAGGCCACAAAGCAACTCTGAGCAAACACACAAAAAATAGAGATAATACCTTGCATCCTATCAGATCATAATGGAATGAAATCAGAAATCAATGATAAAATAAAAATAGAAGCTACTTCAACACCTGAAGACTAAATAATATGCTATTGAACAACAAATGGATACCAGAATAAATCAGGGATGAAATAAAAAATACTTAGAGGTAAATGAGAATAATGATACAAAATATCAAAATCTCTAGGACACTATGATATCCTGTTATCATTATAATAGGAAAGCTCATTGCACTGAGCTCATTCCTTTAAAGAATATAAAGTAAACAAATAAATCACCTACTTTTACATCTCAAAGCCCTAGAAAAAGACGAAAAAATCAACATCAAAAGCAGAAAACAAGAAATAATTAAAGTCAGAGTTGAAATCAATGAAATTGAAATAGCAGAAACATCCAAAAAATGAACAGAAAAAGTTGATTCTTTGAAAAAATAAATAAAATTGATAAACTCTTAGCAAAGTTAACAGAGAAAGATAGAAAAAACACAATTTACAAAAATTCATGAAGGAAAGGAAATATCACAATGGACACTAATGAAATATAGACAATAATCAGACCTTATTTTGAAAACTTATACTCCAATAATATAGAAAATTTTGAAGACATTGACAAACTTCTAAAGACAAATGGCCTACCGAAGGTGAATCAGGAGGACATAGAAAATTTTAGCAGATCAATTTCAAGCAATGAAATTGAAGATGCCAGTAAAATTCTACCAAGAAAGAAAAGTCCAGGACCACATGAATTCTCAGCTGAGTTCTACCAGAACTTCAAATAACCAATATCAATCCTCCTCAAATTATTCAATGAAATAGAAAAGGAGAAATCCTTCTAAACTCATTCTATGAAGCTGGTATCATTGTGACACCAAAATCAGACAAAGACACATCAAGGAAAGAAAACTTCAGACCAAAATCCCTCATGAACATAGATGCAAATATTCCTAACAAGATACTGGCAAATTGCATACCAAGCATATTAAAAAGATAGTGCTCCATGACCAAGTGGGATTCATCTCAGGGATGCAAGGTTGGTTCAACATACAGAAATTAATAAATGTAATTTATCATATCAATAGACTTAAAGAAAAGATTCATATGATTATCTCAATAGATGCAGGAAAAGCATTTGACAAAACACAGCATCCATTCATGCTTAAAACTCTAGAAATAAACTCAGGATAGAAAGGACATACCTCAACACTGAAAAATCTATGTATACTAAACCCAAGTCCAATGTCATTCTAAATGGAGAAAAATTGAAAGCTTTCCTTCCAAAACCCGGAAAAAGACGGGGATGCCCCTTTCATCATTTCTATTCAACATAGTCCTTGAAAGTCTAGCCAGAGCAATTAGGCAGAAGAAAGAAATCAATCGAACACAAATAGGAAAAGAATTCAAATTATTCATATTTGCTGATGACATCATTCTATATTCTGAAGACTCCCCCAAAAAACACTCCACCAAAAAACTTCTAGAACTGAGAAATTCATTCAGCAAAATAGCAGGATATAAAATTAATGCTCATAAATCAATTGCATTCCTATATATATCAGTGATGAATCATCTAAAAGAGAAATTAGGAAAGCTGTTCCGTTTATAATAGTCTCAAAAAAAATTTGGGAAAAAAATCTTACAAAAGAGGTGAAAGATCTCTACAATGAAAACTATAGAACTCTAAAAGAAAGAAATTGAAGACCTTAAAAGATGGAAAGTTCTCCCATGTTCTTGGATAGGCAGAATTAATGTTGACAAAATGGTCATAATACAGAAAGCACTATACAGATTTAGTGTAATTCCTACTAAGGTTTTCATGATGTTCTTCATAGCAATAGAAAAAACACCATGACATTCATTTGGAAAGATAAGAGACCCAGAATAGCCAAAGCAATCCACAGAGAGAAAATTGACATGGGAGGCATCACAATATCAGACCTTAAATTATATTACAGACCTACAGTAACAAAGACAGCATGGTACTGGCATCAAAGCAGACATGAAGACCAATATACAGAAGACACAGAGACATACCCACATAAATACAGTTATCTTATACTAGACAAAGGCACCCACAAACATACATTGGAGAAAAGACAGTCTCTTCAACAAATGATGCTGGGAAAACTGGAAATCCATATGTAACAAATTGATATTAGACTTCTATCTCTCACCCTTCAAAAAACTCAACTAAAAGTGAATCTAGGACTTAGGCATTAGACCAGAGACCCTGCCCCTACTAGAAAAATATGTAGGTCCAAATCTACATCATGTTGGTTTAGCAACAGAATTCCTCAACAAGATTCCTAAAGCACAAGAAGTAAAAATCAAGAATCAATAAATGGGATGATTTCAAACTAAAAAGATTCTTCACAGCAAAGGAAAGAATCAAGAATGTGAAGAGAGAGCCTCTAGAATGGGAGAAAATTTTTGCCACCTGCACCTCAGACAGAACATTAATCTCCAGGATATATAAGGAACTCGATAAATACCAAAAAAAACAGCCCAAACCATAAATTGGCTAAGGAACTGAACAGACACTTCACAGAAGAAGAAATATGAATGGTCAACAAATATATAAAAAATGTTCAACATCACTAGCAATTAGAGAAATTCAAATTAAAACTACACTGAGATTTCATCTCATTCCAGTCAGAATGGCAATTATTAAGAATATAAGTAGGGCTGGGGATATAGTTCAGTTGGTAGAGTGCTTGCCTCAAAACATAAGGCCCTGGGTTCAATCCCCAGCACCACCAAAAAAACAAAAAAAAGAATACAAGTAACAAGAAATGTTGGTGAGGATGTGGGAAAAAAGGTGCACATTGCTGGTAAAACTGCAAATTGGAGCAACCACTCTGGAAAGCAGTATGCAAATTTCTCAGAAAACTTGGAAGGGAACCATCATTTGACCCAGTTATCCCACTCCTCGATATATACCCAAAGGACTTAAAATCATCAGCATACTATAGTGATGTGATCACCAATATTTATAGCAGCTCAATTCATAATAGTTAAACTATGGAGCCAATCTAGGTGCCCTCCAACAGATGAATGGATAAAGAAAATGTGGCACACATACACAATGAAATGTTATTCAGCCATAAAGAATAAAATTATGCATTTGCTGGCAAATGGTTGAAACTAGAGATTATCATGCTAAGTGAAATTAGCCAATCCCCTAATACAAAAGGCCAACTGTTCTCTCTGATATGGGGATGTTGACTAACAATAGGCGGGGTGGGGAATGGAGGAGTGAAGGTTCATCAGACTAGATTAGAGGCGAGGGGGGGAGGGGAAAAGGCATGGGAATAGGAAAGATAGCAGAATGAATTAACCATAACTTTCCTATGTTCATATGTGAATATATGACCAGTGTAACAAAAATGAAGTTATACTCCATGTAAGTTTGATATGCTAAAATACATTCTACTGTTATGTATAATTAAAAAGAAAAAATAAAAATTTAAAAAGAAAAGTTAGATAATAATAAAAATGAATATTAGTAATGATGAATGCTGGCAGGAATGCAGGAAAAAAGAACTTTTGAACATTGCTGGTGGGAATGTAAATCAGTACATCTTGTATGAAAATCAGTATGTAGGGTCTTCAAAAGACTAAAGATGGAACCACCACAAGTTCAGTGATACTGCTCCTCAATATTAATCCAAAAGAATTACGATCAGCATGCCATATTGAGACAGGCATACCTATGTTTATAGCAACACAATTCACAATATCCTAATGATGGAAACAGCTTAGGTGTCTCTCAACAGATGAATGTATGAAGAAAATGTGATACGTGCGCGTGTGCACACACACACAGAATGAATTATGTTATTTGTAGGGAGTTGCATGGAATTTGGGAACAATATGGTATGTGAAATCACCTAGACTCAGAAAATCAAGGGTCATTCCTCATATATGTGGAAGCTAGAGAAAACAAAGGAAGAAAAAAAGGGGATCTCATGAAAATAGAAGGGAGACCAATAGATAAAGGAGATCAGGTGAAGAAAAAGGAAAGCTAAAGGAGGGACTGGTGAAATAAATTGTTCAAAGTTGCATATATGAATACACCACAAATAAACCCATTATTCTGTAGAGCCATTATGCACCAAAAAAAAATTAATTTACATTTCTAACCCAAGGATGTTAGTTTTGTAATGCTACAACAATTTAGAGATCCTAAACTATTTTAAGAATTCTAATAACTCCCTGATGTGCCTTTATTATAACCTCTACATATATACTATTTTTCTGTAATAATTTATTGACAAAGTATATTGCCTGAATGTCTATCCTAGCACTTAGGCCTGAGGTAATATTTGTACTGATGTTATAGCTATGAACTTGGCCGATGGACTGCCAAGCTGGCCTCCCACTATGGGTCCCCAAACTGTGTCTGCTTACTGAATACCTTGTGTCTCTCAAGGCTAGAGTCACTGCCACCATCCCTGTTTCAGCAGCAGCTGTCATTGGCACCCTGGTTAATATGAGCCCACCTCCTGCCTTGGCCATCTTAAAGCCCCATTGCATTCTGGCTGCCCCAAGGCCTGACACCATGCATGTGAAAAACACTAAAGAAAGTTCTTACTTTGAAAAGGTTATTATACTTGATAAACTCCTAATGCACATAGCGAGAGAAAAGTAGAAAGAGAGTAAATGAGAGAATATAATATTAATAGAGATATTAATATCAAGAATAATGGGACATAACTCATGAATTTAACAGATTTAGATTCAGACATCACAGTATTACATCATGAATGTCACAAAACAGACACAAAGAAACACAGTAGCAACAAACAGCAGGAATGGAATGCAGGAATGTAATTTCCAGAGCTGTTACATTCTGTTAAATGTCATGTTTCCAACAAAAACTATTAGAAAACAGATAATGAAACTGCAAGGTTGGCCCTTATAACTTACTAACTTACTAAACACATACTTTACATCATCTATTATAAATATGTTCCAGAAAATCAAGAAAACCATGTCTAAAGGAAGTATGAGAATGGCATCTCTCAAAATAGAGATTATCAATAAGGTGATTGAAATGATAAAAATAGGGAGTTATGGGAAGGAGGGACTTGAGGAAAGATGTCACATGGCAGGTAGCAGGCTCAGGGGTTTAGAAGCCTGAGTTACAACAGAGAGAAAGATCTGCTTGAGTGATTTCATACCGCCACACACAGGATTTAGTAAATGACAAAATAAAGAGAATGATGCAGAGAAAACACACAGTGTTGAGCCTAAGAGAATATTACTACTGAATAAATTGCATATTTACTACTGCCTCTCTTCCAGAATGGATCTTTCTCTGTTTCAGTCAGGATGGTCTCCTCAAAAAGAGCTATTCTTAATGTACTTTTATTTCTGCTTCTATGATTTAGGTCATGCAATTAATCCTGCAAGGAAGGTCTATTTAAGCAAATCCTTGCCATTCTTAAAAATTAGTCTCAAATGCTTCTCCTAAAACATTTCTTACTATTCAGTTATAATGGCGATATTAGAGTATGATGCTTTTACCAGATATTATAGTTCTTTTGGATTTCATTTTCCTTTATTTAACTTTGCTTTTTTAACACTGTATTGTCAAATCTTAGTTTGTAAGAGAGATTATTCATCACGACTGACATTGAAATTAAGAGAGAATTTGCAGTTTGTCATCAAATCAGTTCTTTGAAAATTAATTTGATATCTGAAAAACCAAAGCTCAATTTAAGTGAGAGTTTTATTTGCATAAGGAATGTGAAAATGTAAATAATCCAGTTAGCTAACATACTATTAAAACTCTTTTATTATTTAAGTAGACCTCGATGTCTCCCACTCAGAAATCCATTCACACCATGTAGTACTTTACTCATCTTACAGTCATTGGATATATCCAGGTCCTCAGAGACTGCTCTTGTGATGGGTTAGTGGGGTCAAACTGCGGCAGGCCTGCAGGACCTTCAGACATCCAGTTCCTATTCGTTGTTGGTAATCTTCATTTAAAAATTATTAAGATCACAGGAGTCCACCCTTTCATCACATAGGGGTAAAACTAACATCCCAACTTCTATGCTGTGTCCTTATTTGTAAAAATATAAATGATTACTTCTTTGATAGACATTTTGATGTTCTGTAATTGCGTTAGGTAGTCTATTTCAAGTTGATTGACAATTCTTTAGGCATAAGAACACTGCCATAGAACGAAACATAGGCAACATATGCAGACATTGGTATCAATAACACAAATTGCAAATATGATCAATGATTCTTACCCAGGGATTGTTTTGCCCATAAGAAACCATTTGGCAATATCTGGGTATGCTGAAAATGTCTAGAGACTAGAGGGCAGAGCAACTGGCATGTAGTGGGTAGAAGGGTTGGGTTGCTGCTGAATGTTATATGGTACTTAAGAGACCCCTCAAAAACAGAATTATGCAGTCAAAAAACTGTAACAGAGCTCAAGGTGAGAAATGGTGGTTTACAGACATGATATAAGACAGTAAAACTCCACATCACGTACAATCACAAGAATGGGATCCTAATTAGGATAAGTTATACTCCATGTACGTATAACATGTCCAAAAGCACTCTACTGTCTTGTGTATCTAAAAAGAACAAATTTTTAAAAAGAGATAGTATGGATTTTCTACAAATTTTCAAAAATATATTTCTCAAAAAAGCAAACATCAAAACCACCTTAAGATTTCATCTCATCCCAATTAGAATGTCTATTATCAAGAATACAAGCAACAACAGGTGTTGGCAAGGATGTGGGGAAACACATCATACATTGCCGGTCAGGTTGCAAATTAGTGCAGCCATTCTGGAAAGTGGTGTGGAGATTCCTCAGAAAACTTGGAATGGATCCACTACTTGACTCAGTTATCCCACTCCTTGGCCTATACCCAAAGGACTTAAAATCAGCACACTACAGTGATGCAGCTGCATCAATGTTCATAGCTGCTCAATTCACAGTAGCTAGATTGTGGAACCAACCTAGATGCCCTTCAATAGATGAATGGATAAAGAAACTGTGGTATGTTTACACAATGGAATATTACTCAGCCATAAAGAAGAATAAAATTATGGCATTTGCTGGTAAATGGATGAAGTTGGAGAATGTCATGCTAAGTGAGATTAGCCAATCCCAAAAACCAAAGGCTGAATGATCTCTGACTTAAGTGGATGATAATATATAATGCGGGGTGGGAGGGAGGCAAGAATGGAGGAAGGATGGATTGCATAGAGGGAAAAGAGGGGTGGGATCAGGTGGGGGGTAAGAATAATAACCAAATGAGACAAACATCATTACCCTATGTACATGTATGATTACACAAATGATGTGACTCTACTTCGGGTACAACCAGAGAAACAACAGCTGTATTCCATTTGTGTATAATAAATCAAAATAAATGTAAAAAATAAAAAAATAAAAAATAAAAAAAGCGAACATCTACATTGGGTTACAATAATACCAGGTAAAAGCATTAATGTGAAAACCACGTTTGCATAGGCAAAATACTAAATTCAATTACTCCATAAGTTAGGTGATTTGGGTCTTCCATGAAGCAAACACCAAGTGTGGATGTGCAAGGTATTTATTTGGGGAAACACTTATAAAGGCTAGCAGGGAAGTCAGAGAAAGTCTTCATACCCTGAAGAGACAGAGATGGAGAAGGAAGGATTTGGGTAAAAGACCCTCAGCCTGCAGCACAGGTCTTAGAAAGTGTCAGGCTGAGAAAAGGGTTTGGAACAAAAGTGCTAATTAGAAGAATCCCATGTTGAGTGGAATTTCTTGGTTCCAGTACCCCAAGTGTGCACAGACAATGGCTAGGACTAGCCAAGGGGAAGTGGGACCTTGGCACCAACATTGTACAGGGGACCCAAGAGAGTGAGAGTGAAGCACCCTTCAGCATGAAGGTCCCTTGAATAAAAAAGTAATCAACACACCTCCACACCCACCTCAACACTTACTTGCAACCCATTCAATAGAAATTTTTTCTTCTTCTTTGGCTATACTTTTAATAACACAGTTGAAGGAATCTAATAGCTAAGTTAGAAGGAAATATTATATTTAGGACACTAGCTGTGTCATTTACTTGGTGATTGATGAGAAATCATATTTCTACATTAACAGGTGCATGTATTCAAGGCAGATGAATTGTCCAGTGCACTTGTTAAAGTATCAAGTTAGACATAATTTTTGATATGCTTAAGTTTTAAAAAATACTCATTGGAAACAGATCTAGATGTTTTCACTTAAATAATTTGAAATAAAGTAGGAAAGGATCAATGTATAATTAAATACTGATAACAAGTTTTAAAGAAAAGAAAAGAAAAATATGATGGATACATTTGAATAGTATTCCTAAAAGATTGTCATTGTAGAAAGTAAATTTTTGTGCAGGGACTTTTGTGTCTAATTTCAGTTAAAAGTCTATTTAGTGATGATTAGGACACTTTAAACTCAACCTATCTCAAAATTATTTTATCAATCCATGTGCTTTTAAATGTCATTATATTCTAGTTTCTTTATTGTGCACAATGTACCAGGTTATTCATTTAAGCTCCTTTGATTCCTTTCATTCTGTTTCCTCTATCTCCAGTACATTACTGAAAGTCTGAGAATCTCCTTAATTACTCATATATTCATTTCAGCCTTTCTTTTCTTCTTGTCCTTATTCTTATTCAGAACTTGTTGACTTTTTGCGTTTTTGCATAAAACAGTAATCTTCTACTCAAGTATTTTCTTTTATATTTCCCTTTCAATCTTTGCCAAAATAATCTTCTGAAAGCCTACCCATCCCTTACAAGTGCCCTTCACATCTTTACTATTCTGAGTAGCCATTAGCCAGTGATATATGGATGGCTTCCAAATTGATATCTCCAGCCCAACCTTTCCCTTTAATTCCTGAATCAAACATGCACTACCTACACAACATTTCCATTTGTATACCTTATACACATCTCAGCATATTATATGCTTAAATATTTTTATATTATGTGTATGGGCATTGGTATTTGCAAAAATTAATTCTCTCCATTGCTGGACTTGGTCTATCCTGTCAGCTTGCAAGCTTAAGGATCCAACTTCCAGAGACTCTCCTTCTCACTGGCTGAGATATAGACCATGAAGACTGAAAATAAGTGCTACATAGAAAGAATCTCTTTTATTCTTCACCAATGGCCCTTTTGAGCTCCAGACAAAATGGGCTATGAATAAAACATTGAGACTCACTGAAAGGAAGATTTTAAGGAGGAGTGGAATAATATAAACTGAAATAATCATGTATATCCTAGGCAATTTTAAAAGGAAAAATAGGCATGAAAAAGAAATTAATTATTTTCTGAATAAATGATTTCCAAATGATGCTATTTTTTATATTTATTTTTCTCAAAGCTTATAAAGGCTGATCATCTAAAATTCACTATCCTTCCAGAGGGTGTTATACATAATGTATTATCCTGCTCTGTTTCTATATTTATATTTTTGTTGTCAAAGCAAATAAAAAAGTAAAACAGTATTTCATTTCTAAGAGGAAATTTTTGGCCTGAAGTTGATTCTACAGCCTTAAGATTCTTTATAAAGAAACTTGTCTTTATTACTTCACATTGGATTCTAATACCAAATGAGTTTAAATTTTATCTCTGGTATATAAACAGAATATGTAAACTTCTTAAGGTCATAATCTCATTGATAAAATAGTTTTCCTATTTAACTACTGGTACAGTGCCCTACACCCAGTGAATACTCAATACACATTTAATTGCATAGCTTTAAATATAAAGCTACCACAAATAATGAGTTTCAGAGAAGTTGTAAAAGAACAATGTGATATAACAACATCGTAATAAAGAGTTTTGAAACAGTACTTAGACAAAAATTGATATTTATTCATTGATTTCAGATTTAGCCACATTGGTTAGCCCATATTCAGTGATCACCAGTGGAATGAGGTCTAGGATATGAATGCTACAACACTTAGTTTTTCAAAAGAAAAAAGAAAAAAAAAGCACCAAATGTTTAAGCATTTAACAATGCAACATAAAATACTTTCATATATCTGCATATCTCTAACAATATTGCCCTGTAAGGAAGACAGTGTTACTATCCTTGCTTTATAAATGAAGAACTTGAAACATGAATTAACTTCATCATCCAAAGTGTCAGAACTAGTACTATAAATCCTGGGATTTAAATTCAGATCTTCTGGATACCAATCCATTCATTAAGTAACATCAACTCAATCCATTAATGATTCAAAACTATTTAAAAGAGAAGAATACCATATTTTTAAATGTTATACAAATCTTAATTTTTCCTTCATTTTTCTTTTGTTCTAAAAATTGATCACACACAAAACTCTCACAAAGCGAGGAAACAACAGATTGAAGAGACAACCTACGGAATGCAAGAATGTATTCGCAAACTGTACATCTGGCAAGAGGTCAGTATCCAGGATGCATATGGAAATCCAAAAACTCAATAGCAAAATAACAAATAACCCAATTAAAAAGTGAATAATAGACTAAATAGATGCTTCTCAAAGGAATACATACAAATGACAAGTATTATAGAAAAATGTTCAACATCTCTAATCATCTCTAAATGTAAGTTGAAACCACAATGAGATATTACTTCACCCCAGTGATAATGACTATTATCAAAAAGACTAAACATAACAAGTGCTGGCGAAGATGTGGAGAAAAGGGAATCCTTTGTGTAGCCATTATGGAAAACATTATGGTTGTTCCTCGAAAAATTAAAAAACAGAATTACTGTATTATCCAGCATTACCACTGGATATACATCCAGTGGAACGGATATACATCCAAAGGAACTGAAAACAGTGTGCCAGAGGGACACCTGCACTCCCATGTTCATTGCAACTCTACTGACATTAACCATGAAATGGAACCCACCTGAGTGTTCATCAGCTGATAAATGGATAAAAATGGGGGACAAATATATAGCAGAATGCTATTCAGCCACCAGGTAGAATGAAATCCTGTCATTTGTGACAACATGGATATATCTGGAAATCATGATGTTGAATAAAATAATCCAGGCACCAAAAGACACGTACCACACATTTGTATGTGAAAAAAAAATTATCTCACAGAATTTGAGAGTAAAATGGTAGTTACCAGAAACAAAGTAGAGTAGGTGGACTTTATGGGATTCCAGGATTCTCATGAGGGGAACTTACCAGTAGATAAACTAAAGAGAGAGGACAAAGACGATTTTCTGTCTTACAGTTATCTCTGTTAGAGGGAAGAACAAATATCTCCTCTGAGGATTCCGAACCACAGATCTGCTTTTGAAAGTCTAAAACTGTGATTTGCAAAGTTTTTCTGTACAGGACCAAATAGTAAATATTTTAGAGTCATACAGTTTCTGTTGCAATCACTCATTTCTGCCACTGTAATGGGAAATCAGCCAAGGACAAAATATCAATGTGGCTGTGTTCCATCAAAACTTTATTCATAAATGCAGGGTGCAGGTTAAATTTGTTCTGTAGGCTACAATTTGGTAATCCTTGGCCAAAATACCTTAAGTGAAAAATCAGCTTTCAGTGGTTCCATGCTGGTAGTGATTCAGGGACCCAGCAGAAGTAACAAAAATCATCTCTGAAAAAATACTTCAAGCCTAAGCTTCAAAGAATTCCCATCATCCATGTTCCAAAAAAAATGAGTTCAACAAAAAAGTAGCCTTGAGTGAAATTAAAACAACACAGAACAGTTTACATGTGCAAAGACAGTAGTAGATAATAGAATTATAAAATAAGGCTATTATAAAATTAAAAATATTTAAATGTTCAAAAAGATAACAGTACATAGTAAAAATATGCTGAAGGAAGAGGTTATCAAAATGACTATGTTCCTTGAAAATTACCAATAAAATGATCACAATTGAAGATATGATAAATTTTTGAAATTCAGTGAGAATATTTAATGGATTAGATACAATAAAAGAATGAGGTAATAAGTTGAAATGTTGATCTGTAGAAATCATTCACAATGTAACAAGGATATGAAAATATGGAAAAGAAAATAATAAAATCTAACATCCCTTGTCAGTGATCTGTCTAGAGAAAATAGAAAAGAGAAGGCAGTATTTAGAAGAAATGATGACTAAGAATTTTTGAAAACTGATGCTACATACCAATTCTCAGATTCAGAAAGCCAAATGAATCCTTAGGAAAAAAATTATGTGTGTGTGTGTCTGTGGGTGTGTAAAATCATACCTAGAGAGCATAATACCAAAAGCGAAGTTATCTATTAAGATTTCTTAAAATGCTGAGACAAAAATTCTATCAATCTATAATTACATACAGGGCAGAGCATTCTTTGATAAAAATGGTGAACTAAATACATTTCAATTACGAACACATGGAGATTGGCTACCAACTACATACTCCCACCAATAGAATTGCTCAAAAATATGTTTCAAAAAGAAGTCAGTAACCCAAAGGTGATCTGAGAAACAGTACTTAAATGTGGGTAGATGTAACCCAACTTTCATTGCATAAAGAAAAGAATATCTATTATTTGAGAAACAAAACTGCAAGAACTAAATATGATTAAAATATAAAAGTTGGGAAGGGCTTATTAGATTTAAAACATTCTAAGGCATTTGTATTATCAGGAAGGATGATCAAGATAATGGTTAACTTTAGAGTTTGTTTCTGATAAACATTTCTGATAAAATACCTATTATAACCACTAAAGGAATAGTTATAACAGGAAGAACTTCAAAATCACAAGATCAAAAATTTCACATAATGATGTTTGGAAGTTTGCATAGATTCAAAGAATTAAGTACATTCACAGAGAGGCAGGAATAATTAATGTTTGTGGAAAAAAAAACAATGAAATTTACTGGATAGTCACTTCAAAATTATTAAAAGATCTCAATTTTCAGTAGATAAAAACAGACATAATTTTTGCATTTATATCCAAAGAACAGTACCTTAAGTATGAATGGCTGTTCATCATTATGTGAATGTTGCTAACTCAAAGTAACAGTCAACAAATGTAAACATTATGAAATCCAATCTTCTTGTTTGCTGAGCTTCCAGGAACAAGTGCAGAACACCAGCCTCACAGGAGGCCAATTATAGCAATATAGCCTCTAGGCTCACAATCACAACATCTGTAAAAGTCCCCTTCATGGATGGTTTACAGATTTTATTACAGCTTTCATGTTGTACCAGAGGCTTTAGCACATACTGTGCTAATAATATCAGCAAACAACCACTGTAAAACCAGATAATCAAAATAACTACTTTTAACTGGAAATAATGTATGAGGCTTAAATTTGTTCTATGATACTAATCATTGAGTAGTAGTACTATCATGTAATATTAATATGATACTCTATACCTACATACATATGATATTAATGATACTAATCGCTGATTTTCCAAAAGTACTTAAATGTTAATTATCTACTAAATTTACATATTTGGGGACAAAAATAAAAACTCAACTATAGTATTTTAATTTATTGTTCTAACACAAATTTCTCAAAGGGCTTGGATGAAGCCCTTTTAAAGCTATGATTAGTTTTAAAAAAGGGATAATAAATATGGTTTGTTATTTTAAAAATTGACCAAAAAAAAAAAAAAAAGGTGCTGGGGATATAGCTCAGTTGGTAGAGTGCCTATCTCGCAAGCACAAGGCCCTGGGTTCAATCCCCAGCCCCGAAAAAAAAAAAAATTGACCAAAAATTTGGGGGCCAAGCTTTAAGATTATTGTTTCTAAAACCTGATGGAAGTTTCACTTACATCAAACAACTTTCAAGTCTTTTATATTCATAAAAAAAATTAAGATAAGTATTTTGAAATACAAAAGTTGCCCTATATTTTCATTAATGACACATCTTCATTAATGCTGAAGGAGATATAAAAAGTCAATACCTTCTTAAGGAGAAGGAAAATATAAAATCTGCTAATCTAAATTTGAAAATGATATAATGTTCACCATTACAGGCTGGTCAACATATAATGTCATTGCAAATCAAATCCTTCATACAGAAATATGCTTTCTTATAATATGTTCCATAAAGATGTTTTTATCATGGATCTCTTTTTTTTCATAAAGGATATTATCTCACTGAATTTATAAAGTATTTTCACCAGGAGGCTGTATTAACATATGAATGAGAGTTTTGTAGTACTTCTTATCACTTACCCTCTATATTTGCAAATACCTTCTGAGAAAGTTGCAAATTGACAATTTTTAAAGGCTCCTTATTCTTGCCACAAATATGCTTTAAAAAATGTTTTTTGTTATATCAAAACTATCTTTTTAACATGCAAGCTGGTAAGTAATTCCATTGCTCAAAATTCTTTTATTGAGTCCTTGTCCTTGTCCAGAAAAACAATAATAATAAAAAAACATGTAAGACCAAATTGTTTCAATAGCTTCCTTTCCAAGTGTTTCCTTAAAACAAATTGTACTCCCACCTTACTGGAAACTAAATCATCCCACAGACAGACACAGGCAGATGTTGCTTTCTTTATTTTTCATCTCTGTCCTTATCTATCTTACCATCTCTATTCAACATACAGGTTTTAGCTAAAAGGTTACTTGTTGGAGTAACATCTTGCTCACTACCTATATCACAAATGAGATGAATTATATGCTCTCTCCTTTGTGCTCACATTCATCAAAAACATCTTTGCATTATATTTTTATGCATATATGCATATATGTGTATATATACATAGGCACACACATGTATATACACATATACATAGATATGCATGAATATATGTGTGAATACATGTATATTTTATATATAAATAATACTAACCTGCAGTACAGTGCCTAAAGACAATCAACTCAAAAAAATCAAATAGAGGGATTAGTAAGGATTGTTAACACTTCTAATTTAAACAATTTTTGAAAATCAGGTTACTTTTTACCACCTTGACTCATCCTTTGAACATAATTTCCCTTAATGATTGTGGCAATATTTATGACTGATCATTAAATATGGTTCCTGTCTTTAAAGGAAAAAGATATTTAAATAATTGTGTTAGCTCTTCTCAAAGGTCTCATCAGTTGCTCATTAAGTTAGGACTCAAAGGTGATATGTTGTATAAAAAGCATGTAGCTGGAGGAATAACCTGAAATTTGCTTTATGGAGAAGGTGCAGTAGGATTATGATTAGTTTTAAAAAAGGGATAAGCAAATCAGATTTTATGGACCACTTAAAGCACTTAAATGAATAGTTATTCATTATATTGTTAAATTGGATTCTCCTTTCTTCTTTCTTCCTGCCAATCAAAAAGCAGAAAAAATATCTTGGGAATCTTAGAAATCTTCATTTTAGGCACAGAAACACTGACTTATTAATCTAAGAAATTTAACTTAGTATTAAATAATTAGTCCTACCTTAAATTGAATCATCCACACTAAGGCTAAAAGGTTATGGAGTGAAAGAATCAGTGTTTGACAACATAGTTGTCTTTGGCATTAAATACCAGTTGAAATTAAATAATTGACATTTACATGTGGTGTACACTATGAAAATAAATAAACAGGAAAATAAAGAGAAAGAATGAAGCTATAATTTAATCTAACATAGTCTCTCAAGAAAACACCAAAAAGAGAATCAGATCAATATCCTGGAATACTTTTAAAATCTGAATCTCAATTTCATTATAATTTCTAGTAATTAAAGAATGAACTATTATAGTGAAATAATAGATTACAGTACATGGAAGAGACTTCAAGGAGTCAGAAGGTTTTTGGACAATATGATAAATTATGACAATATCTAAATTTGGAAAAAAAATTGTACTAGGGATTGAGCCCAGGGGTGCTTAACCACTGAGCTTCATTGCAGGCCCTTTTTATTTTGAGACAGAGTTTCCCTAAGTTGCTTAGGGCCTTGCTAAATTGCTGAGGCTGGCCTCGAACTTGCAATCCTCCTTCCTTTGCTCCCACAGTCTCTGGGATTACAGGTGTGCACCAGCACCTGACTTGGAAATTATGTAAGGAGTAATTAATGTAGGGAGTAGTGGTTTGAAAGTATATAGCAGTACAGAAAATCTTATTACTAACCCTGAGAGATAAGGAGAGAGTAGCCACTGTTTATACACAGTAATATGTGGAATAAATAAAATGTAAATATTTTATGGAAAGTAGATAATAAGAAAAATCCACCAAGAATAAATTTTTGTGAGAAACAGATACTTGAAAATGGGTAAATCAGATACAGAAAAATATAAATTTATCAACAGAAAACAGTTCAGGGACTTACTATCTAAATATTCTCTACAAATAAACAATTTCATAATTTTTGGCCCATACTGATATGAATTTTTGATGTACTTATCTAAATTTATCTTACCTTAAGACACTTCTTCCTGAAATTATGAATATGTCTTAATATTATAAAGCTCCAGAAAAGACTTTTTCAGCCTTAGCATGTATTGAGATAAACCAGTCAGCGGTCAAGGGACTAACATCTTCTACCAGTTCTGTAGGTGACCAGTTGCCAGTGAAGAACTGCAAACTCTTTAGGTCAGAAATCATAAATGCTTTATTACTTGGACTAGTGAAAAAAATATGTATATACATATAGGTGTATATATGTATATGTATAGGGTTTGTATAATCATTTTAGAGCAAAAACTTTAGTTATTGCTAATTTAAATTTTGTTTTGCAACTATGGTTTTTTCATTCATTTTTGTTATATATCCTGACATCAGTAAGATTATTATTCATTTCACTTGCTTTGATTCCCCTGAGGAAAGACAATTTCTTTGAGGAGTTTCATGTGAGTATATTGCAGTAGTCTTTCATTTTATCACCAAACCAGTTACCACCCCACCGTTCTGTCCTTTCCAGTCTGCACAGACCCGGAACATGTATAGCAGTATCAGGAAGTAAATTCAATTTTCCCTGGAAATAGGCCAGAACCAGAGCAATATAACAGAACAGGAATAATTGTCTGAGCCTGAGCTCCCATCTCAGGAATAAATGAAGATTATTCTTGATCCCAGACAGAAATCTAAACTGTTTAACTTTGTAATGATTTGGCAAAAGGTACTGGGTGTGAATAGTGTCTATTCAGTGATGCTGGACTCTGAGTAAATAGTTAAAAGTGGAAATAATTCAACTACTTATATGTGGAAGGACATTGAATTTTAAAAGGTTTATGAAGTCCCTTGCCCCTTGACCTTCTCTTATTACTATTGCCCAGTGAACCTTTTCAAGATGAATGGTGTATATCTTTATCTATGACAGTCCATTTAGCAATCACAATATTTCCTGTAAGTTAGATAAATTGACCAGTCACTTAACAAGTAGAAAGGCCAACATCAATTGCAGTAAAGGTCACTCAATCCAGTTTTGTTCTGTATTAAATTGTCATCAGATCTGAACAGTGATTTCATCAATAACACATCTAACTAGAATGTTCCAAAATTTAAAAATCAAGTGCCTGCCCCAAGGGATAAATGAAATAAATAAGACACAACTTTCTAAGGCAAATTCAGTGGGTATTGAACCCCAAATTATATTCTTCCAAGACTCTCATTTATCATTTAAACTAAAGATGACTTTTAGAAATAACTGTTTGCTCAAATGTTTGTCCTCACAGAATGACACAAGTGACTATCATGTGGCTTTTGTAAATACAAGTTTGACTTTCTCTGCATAACTAAGCAATGAATATATGAAAGAAGCAAAACGTGGTATGATGACCTGAATGTTATAATGAATCTGTCGTACAGAGCTAGAATGAGGGGTGGTTTACAGGACAACTGACCTGAATTATTCCAGAGACTACAAATACCATGAGGAAAAGAATGGAGTAGAAAGACAGATTGAGGAAGAATGAGTCAGTTTAGGCAATTGCAAAGAGTAGGTCTTGGTTTATACTGGATTGAAGAACAATCAGATAGCTGAACAGGACATTTTGGAAAAAAAGCAGGAAAGTTTAAAGTTGTTGAATTAATGACTATCATTTCAAGTGTCATAATGATGATGTGGCATCAAAGGAGAAGACCTTCGTTTCTGGATAATACAAAGTGAAATATTTGGGATGATGGCATGATATTTGTAGACAACTATAAATGATTTGGCTGTGTGTGTGTGTGTGTGTGTATGCATGTTTGTGCATATAAATTGAGTGTGAGAAGAGATCACAAATATAAAAGAGGATAAATGGGTACATTGTATATTCAAGGCTCTGTGATTTGAGCAAATTCAATTTTTTAAAAATCAGATCAAGTTATTCCTCTGCTCAAAACCTTTACTGGCATCATATTTTATTCAGATGCAGTCCTTCTTTACGATGTCTGCATGATCTGGTACCTCATAGTCCGATTGCTTTGCGTATAGTTCTTGCCTTTTCTACTTTGACCTAGTCAAAATAGCTGCTGTACTGTACCTCAAACATGAAGTCTTGCTCCCTTAGCCTGGACACCATTTGTCTAAATGTTTCAATCCTTTCATTGAATCCACCTCAATGAAACCTTCTCTAACCATGCTGTTAAAATGATAACCCACTACAACACACATTAATCTCTTGTACATTTTGTCCATATAACTTTTAACATCATTATGTACTTGATTATATGACTTTCTCACCTTTATCACTGGCGTCACCCCAAAATAAGCACCAATAGGAATGAATTTTTGGTTTTGTTGCTATTGTTGTTCACCAAAAAACTGAGAAGAGTTCCTGACATATAATATGTTCTTAATTCTTGTGGAAAGTTGAATGAATAGCTTTCTTCTAGTTAGCAAATGAAATAAATGAGTGCAGGTTTTTGGTTTTGGAATACAATGGGTTGAGAAGATAAAAGCTTCCAGGAGGAAACAGCTCAGTATGGGTATAGAAGTTTGGGAGATGATCCAAGGATTACAGGTTGGAATGAAATGACTTCAAGATAGTAGATACATTTGCTCACATTAGGAATATGATGAGAATAAAATCAATTGAATGGAATTAATATTTTAAGTATTCTCTAAATATTTAGTAATGTGGAAAATATCATATGTAACACAAGGATTTAGAATAAATCCAATCTTGTGAGATGTGTGTGAAATATTTGCTTATGTGCAACAAATACTCCATCTGAATTTAAGAAGACTACACTTGCCCAAACTATTTAGTGTTCTAACCCAATGACAGTATTTATGTTAACACTGAGATTGCTTATTACATGCTTCGAAGTTCATCTGCAAAAGGGCCTGGATCATCATTAATGCTAGTTGTCCTACAATATGTCAGAGGATATTATCATATTGTATGGGGACCGCTTGTTAATGAAGGAAACTCAATAAGTTCTACTATTCCAAGAGCTAACATCACTGATGGACAACAGTAAATTGACTTGGCACCATAGGATATATGTACCAATTGTCATGCAATCTTTGTAACAACAGTGAGTCATTTAAATTATCTGGGAGTAGAAAGAGATGTTTAGAAATCCTGAGATCAGAAAGCATGAGACATAAAGCCTCTTTTGGGGATACAAATTACATTGTCATTTCTCCTTCTTAGGTATTAGTGGCTTATTTAAGCATTAGTGGCATATTTGGGAAATTAGGTTTGGGTATAAAAGTGATCTCCAACTCTAACATATGATTTCCAGCTCAGGGATAGACATCTTTAACTAAAGACCCTGAGTTCATGGTTACATTTGAAAAGTGCTGGCAGATTTTTCACATGCTTAATACATACTGTAGATTTTAAGTAGAAACTGTTAAGGACAATTTATTCTGCATTATTGATCTATAAAACAGGAAACACTATTTTTGAAGGTTTATCTAAGAACATGATATTTAGATGGAAAAATGCATTTTTATTAAAATCATTTGACTTATAGATTTTCTAGAACACAATGAATCTCAACATCCCAAGCATCCCAATCTTTAGTATTTTCATACACATGACCTTTCACAATACATTTAATAGAGTTTAAAAAAATAATCACCTGTACAGCAGTCAACCCTGAAAAATTCATTTAAAGGATAGCTATAATCAAAGAATATTTAATTATTTAATGACCATTGTATTAGTCCCTTGGTTGATACTTAATCAGTGAGCCCATAAGATGATTGCTAGCTGCCATTTTATGTTAGTTTGTGATGATTGATGAGTTTAACTAGATATTTATCTCTTTTGTTCATGAAGTTGTCCAATAAGACAGTGTCCTTAGGGAAACTTACTTTCCTAGCAAAATTCTACTGAGTATTCTTACCTCATAACACTTTTGGTATTGATGTCCATGTATTTGGTATTGCCCATTTAATCTTATCTCACCTGATTTATTAATTTTGATCAATAGCTCCTACTATCTACACAGTACTACTGTTTAGGAAGTACAATGTGCATCTTTTCTAGTTGACCTCCAATAAATATTTTCATAAATAAATGTTTTATACTCATTAGTAATTTAATTCTAAAAAAGAAATATTTCAATAAGATCTCCTCTTAACTTTAATCAAAAAGTATCTTTATGATTACCTTGAACTTGTTAATTTCAAGTATCTTGAAAATTAAATAATGTCAATAGGCAACTTTTTTGAAACTGTCATTTATATTATTTTAATCTTAAATTGTACTTTGTTGTCACTATGTATTTCATGCCAAGATAAAAAATTATGAGTTATATCCAAAAACACATCAGAGGTGATTCTGAGCTGGGCACAGTGATGGATGCCTGTAATCCCAGTGACTCAGGAGGCTGAGACAGGAGGATCTCGACTTCAAAGCCAACCTCAGCAAAAGTGAGGCATGAAGCAACCCAGTGAGACTCTGTCACTAAATAAAATACAAAATAGGGCTGGGGATGTAGCTCATTGGTAGAGTGCCTTGAGTCCAATCTGTGACACCCACCTCCACCCCAGAAAAGAAGTTGGTTCCAAATAGGAATGATGTAAACATTCATGCCACACTGCACTTTAGAATTTGGCAACTAATAAATACACTGTCACATGTGTGTCTGGTGTGGAAGGATAAAGTTTTGAGACATGTATAGATACTTCTTTATAGTTGATGGTAACAAAAATCATGTGTATTTTAAATGTGTTCGTTCTTCACAAATTGACTGGGTAATCTCTATGCAAACAGAACTAAAAAATATTTGAAAAACTAATATCAAACTTTTATCATGGATTCTTTTATAAAATTAATTTCAATCATTTAATTAAATCATGTTTTATCTTTCTCAAAGGCCATTTAATTAATAAAAAATCATATCTAATTCAGTTAATCTTAAGTGATTAAAGTTTGAATAATTAATGTTATACTCAGAAGTCATATCAAATATTTATTTTGCTAATAGGAAAATTTGCATAAAGATTTATATTCTAATTTGCACTTGCAATAATCTAGAATCTGGTTTAATCCTAGATTTGATCAAATTCTGATTTTAAAGAAACCATTCTATATGTGCAATTACAGAATGTATTTTCTATCTTTCTAAAATCTAGAGTATACTTTAAAGAGCAAGGTCAATCCTGACAGTGATCAACATTTACTAATATTCTCCAGGAGAAAGACTAATGTTATAAGTCAGAAGCTGACAAATGATAGCTTTAGCCTGACTTTTTGAATTTTATTAAAAAAATGAAAAGTCTTCATGATTTATAATAAAAAAAATCCTGTAGATCTATTTTTCCTCATTAATAAAATCAACATTGAAATCTTTCAACTTGGTATTTACTAATTTGGTATGTTGGACATAATTATAATTTAGGTACTTCCAATAATAGAGATAAATAAATATTACTATAAACAATGAACTTTAGTGCTTATTAGAAAAATGAATACATATGTGGGGGGTCAGATTATGAAGTAATTGAAATGTACTAAGCACAGAGAAAAAAGTTTGACATGTGAGAACATTAATATAGTTTCCTAATTTAGTACATAAATAGAAAATTGGACTGGCCAGTGCAAAACTTTTCATTTAAAAACATTGAAAAATGAAGTGGTAGTTACCAAATTTGTCTATTAGTATGAGATTTAGAAACTTGTTATTACAAAGAAAACAGTAATTCTCAGATTATTGTTCATAATTCCAAAGCAAATACCTGTGATGTTTTTTCCTGAAGTAAAAAGTGCTTCTAAAGCTTGTCTTGAAGAATGCAATTCAACAACAGCAAAGACAATGTCAAAGATTCATAACAATCATACCAAGTGTGTTTTAAAAAACATACCAGGGCTGGGGTTGTAGCTCCAGAGCACTTGCCTTGCATGTGTGAGGCACTGGGTTTGATTCTCAGCACCACATATAAATAAATGAATAAAATAAAGGTCTATCAACATCTAAAAAATATTTTAAAACATACTAAAAAAAATAAACTCTAATAATAAGCACCAGTATTCATGAAGGAACCTGCAATAATATTAATGAAGTATGATGCAGAGCTTCAGCAAGATAGTGTACTTAGGAATCTGGTAACTAATAAGTAAATTATAAAGAAACATAGCACCTTCAGCTACCAACATGGTGTTGTGCACTTAGAAATTTCCTAAGAAGGTACATGCCATGTTAAACATTCTCTCTCTCTCTCTCTCTTTTTCTCTCTCTCTCACACACATACACACAATCACACACACACATACGAACAAAGGAAACTTTTGAGGTAATAGATATGTTTATTACCATTTAAAAAAACATAAAATGCCAAGTGCTAACAAGAATGTAGAGAAATTGGAACCCTGAATGCTGCTGGTAGGAATATAAAATAGAACAGCCACTATGGAGAACAGTAATGGTGGTTTCTCAGACAATTAAAAATAGAATTATCATGTGATCCAAAGATTCTATATCTGGGTATATACCACAAATCATGAAAGCAGGGACTTGTATTTGCTTGCCTGTGTTCATAGCATCATTATTCACAACAGTCAAAAGTTTTTAGAAGCAGTACAAAGTACTCACTGATGAATGAATGTGGATAAATAGAATGTGATGGTACATACAATGGAATATTATTAAGCCTTAAAATAGGAAGGAAATTTTGAACACATGCCACAACATGGAATAAACCTTTAAGACACTATATGATTTCCCTAATATAAAGTACTTAGTCAAATTACTGGAGACAGAAAGTAGAAAGATGGCTGTCAGTGAATGAAGTAAGGAAGTACTGGGGACTTATTATTTAACTGGGACAAATTTTAAGTTTTGTAAGATGAAAATGTTCTGGAGATGGATGGTGTTACTAGTTGCAAAATCTGAGTATGCTCAATGCTATGGAACCGTATACTTTAAAGAGTTTAAAACAGTGAATTTTATGTTATGTCTACTTTACCACAATTTTAAAGAATAAGAATCAAACTCACACAAATTAAAAATAATTGTGAACTTTTAAATAAAGATTTACCTATTTTCCATATTTTTTCCCCTGCAAATGCCCTTATAGCTGTAATTATAAAGTATATTTGGTAAGTAAAATAAATGAGATCAGAACCTCTTTTAAGAGGCAAGCTGAGAGCTGAGTAGGCTTCCTTTGTGCACCTCATCTGATGGTGAAGCAGATGTTTCCTAAGACAGGACTGGCCCAAGGGAGCTGCGATATCAATGAAGCACACTGAAAATGATTCTCTGGATAGCTCCTGCTGGGGTAGGGGAGATGCCTCTTTCCAGACCACCAAAGACTTGAAACCTGAAATTTGGGACGTATGTTTCATTTTCTCCTCCAGGGCAGCGAACAAATTTGTAGAAGTAGCTGTTCTAACCTCACATATGAAATTTTGCCCCAGAGACCAAATCTGCATATGAAAAATCAGTCTCAATAACGGAACACATCAAGCTGCTGTGACTACATTGCCTGGAAGGAAAATGTTGAATGCTTTATAATTTTTTAGAATTCCCTAGAGAGAAAAGCAAGTTAAAAAAAAGCCCTCCCTTTATTATCTGGTCACTACTCACAACCTTATTTGCTAATAGAAAAGGTGGTCCATTATAATCAAATCTCATTTTCTATCTCTACTAGAGTTTATGCAAGATCTATTATTAAATTCATATTATCATGAATGAAGCACTATATCAGATTTGTTTCTTTTGAATTCTTCTAAGACTTGTTACATTTTGTAGAATGATATTTTATCATTCAATTCCTTACATCTGATTTGTAAAATTCGTAAGAAGTTAAAACCAAGATAGACTTTCTGTGTTATTGGGTGAAGTGATCAAACACTTTAGAAGTATTCTAAGAGAGCTAAATACACATCCTGACAAAAGAATTGTCTTTATATAAAAGTCCTAACATTGAAATGTGAAAGTGTTCCACATCTATTTTAAATTGTGAAGCTTCAATGGAAATTCTGTCCTATCAGGCTCTATATAAATTTAAGGCATTTCAACTTAATGGCAACTCAGTGGCAACTGCTATTAGCTTTTGAAACATTGCTATAGGGGTTGCAGTTGATTTAATATCAAGAATTTTTATTTATTTATTTTTTAATTTTTACAGACTTCATTTTGATTCATTGTACACAAATGGGGTATAAATTTTCATTTCTGTGATTGTGCATGATGTACATTCATACCATTCATGTAATCATACATACACATAGGGCAATGATGTCTGTCTCATTTCACCATTTTTCATACCCTCCCCCTCCCCCCCCTCATTTCCCTCTTTGTAATCTAAAGTTCCTCCATTCTTCTCTCACCCCCAACTCCCCAACCCGATTATATATCATCATCCACTTATCAGGTTTTAACCATTGTACATTTCTTCACTCAAGGCATCCATTGTGTGTATATCCTTAGTTGTTATGAAAGCATGAAAAGATATAATTTGTTATTTTGGAGAATAGAATGGAAAAGGATGTTTATTTTGCATGACAGTGAATCACCAGAGATAATGTATAAGAGAGAAATACATAGAGTAAGATAAATTGCTTAGCTCAATTTCAAAAAAGCCCGTTTTCTTTAAAAGATGCAAATTCATAGTTGTGTCTACCAGCAGAAGAGGCTATTTGGTGCCATGTGATAACATATTCAAGAAATTCACTACACTTTTTAAAAGAGAAACCAAAATTCAATAAATATAATGCTCATATGTCCAACAAGAAAGAATACAGACCAAATTAACTGTGAGGAAAGTCCATCGTTTTGCCATAATGGTGAATAAAATTTGTGTTTCAAATGTAAGTTCACCACACACACACACACACACACACACACACAACGTACACTAACTGGCAGCCCTGGATTGATTGTGGCCAGCATTTATGAATAAGTATATTATAATTATTATGATTATGACTCAGAATTTCTACCTGTAAGAGCATATCATTTTTCTTACTGAAGGTTCCAGAGTATGGAAAGAAGACTACAACTCCTATATCTCACTCTTTTATCTTCTGAATTCCTAATGTTCATCTAAAATAAATAAAAGTTAATGAATTCCCTACTACTTAAAGTCCATGAATGTAAGGAAGGCATTGATGAATTCAAGTTCAGCAAATCCACATTTGATTAGTAATATTTAATAAGGATAAAATATCTGGTATGGGAATTGTGGCGTGGCTCACTTTGAGTCTGATATTTTTTCCTATTATAATCCCAACTCTATCACACCATGGAAGTTGTTCAAATTACTTGTTCCTACAAGAAAGCCCTTCCATGTGTTCCAGAAACATTAACAAATTTGGCGTATTAGTTTCAAGTCGAGGCTTTGGAAAAAAGTAAGAATTCACTAAGTGAATTCTGATTCTTAAAAGATGAAAACTTCCTTCTCCTGTATTTTAACATTTGGTTAAAAATTAAAGTCATTTAGCATTAATCATCAGATAATGTTTTAGATATGAGTAACAAAAGTATTACATTTATTTAATAGGTGCATTTTTATTATTTTTAAAGAACTATAATTGGTTAATAGTATCAACATAATACAATATAGTGAGGCTATATCTTTTAAATCAAACTAAATGGAAACTAAGAACAAAAATAGGAGAGTGAGGAAAGAAGAGTAAATTTCTTTAAGAAAATCTACCAATTTAAAAATAAAAGGTATCTCTTTGAAAACTAATGAAACATTTTTAAAATTATAAAGAACAATGTTTATATTCAGAGATCACAGTCCAATCCTTGGGCCTAGAGGGACAATTAAAAGAAAAAAAATTGCACATTATAAGTTTTAGAAACTATTCTCATATGAGCAAAAACTGTCACATTAAAATCCTATACTGAGACATATAGCAATGGTTCTACAAATTACATATACAAGACATATAATATCCATGTAAATTTTTAAACATCATGCTGTCTGCATTAATAATAATTTATAAGGCATTTTACATACATTATTTCATTTTATCCTAAGAAGAAGAGTATTACTATTCATATATAGCAAATATAAACATAACTAGTATCATTAACTCTTTGATCTAGAAGAATGTAGAGATTTCTTAGTTCTCTAGTAGGTGTGAAAAGAATAAGTGAAATTAAATGATTTTCCAAAGATCAATCTGTTAGTATCAGAAATGGCTCAGAAACATAACATAATACAGTTTTTATTATACCACATTATTTGAACTAGAAAACAACGTTTAGTCTATCAATTCTATAGTGTACTAACTAGAAATATTTCACCACCACTTCCATTCAGAGTTGTCCCTAGCTCTCCCTCCCCCACTCTTTATCCACCTTGATACTTTCTATTAGCAGTTAATTCCCAAACAAGATCTTTAATTAGGTGCCATCTTCACATTTTCAACTTGTTCCTGGATATTTTTATCAGGATTTCTTTGTCTGTTGTAACAAGGCCATGAGGATAAAAACTAGATTCATTATCTAAAATTACTCTTCACTCGTGTATTTTGCTATCTTGCTTAAGGGCATGCTCTTTCTATATGCAGAGGCAAAACTCCCTAGAATCCTTCAGTTAATACCTCTAATTTGCATCCAAAGCTTATTTATTCAATTGCATGTCTCCACATTCTTCTCTACCACTCAATGTCTATTTTGCCTCCATCGTCTTGGTGCTCAGCCCCTTTTGAATGAATCATTATATCAACTTCCTTATTGATTTCTCTAGTTCTAGTCTCTTTCCTATTGAAGTCATCAATCACTGGGTTACAAAATCATTCTAAAACACCACTAAATAATTTATGAATTTATTATCTGATGTATAGGAAAAAGTAAAAACTTGGGTTAACTACGGTAAAATATTTTATGGAACCTATCAGAATGAGTGTACTAACCAAAATCACAGATGACCCTAATGATTTTCACCTCCTGGTTGCTGTGTCTGCCTTAGTTCAAGTTGCTATAATAAATTAACACAGGCTGAGGGATTTTAACAATGAACATTTATTTTTCATAGTTCTGGAGTCTGGGAAGTGTATGATTTAGGTTCCTGCAGATCTTATGTCCAGCAAAGGCACTCATTGTATCCTCACATGGTAGAGAGCAGAGAGAAAGAACAAGTTCTCACATTCCTTCTTATTAGAGCACTAACATCATTGATCAGGATTCCACCCTCTTTGTCCAATTAGCTCCCAGTGGTCCCCTCCTACTAACATTAGGGGTTGGATTTTAATATATGGATTTGGGAGAAAAACACAAACGTTCAATCCCTAACAGTATCTTTGAATAGTTCCTTCCCACGCTGGATACAGTTAATCTAATCTACCAATAGAACATTACATAAATGATGGTGCATGAATTTTGTGGCTAGTTCATAAATTTATTCTAAGTTCTTCTGTATTCTCTCTTGGATCACTAGCTCTGTTGGAAACTAGCATCATATTTTAATGATGCTTGATCAATCCCACATAGAAGTCCCTGTGCTGGGACTGGGGTCTTAGACCCACAGCCGGCTCCAGCACACCAGGGATGAGTGAACCACCTTGGAAATGGATTCTCTAACTTCAGTCAAGCTTTGCAATGACTGTGGTCCACTCAATATGAGACCACAGGCAGAATCATCCAGCAAATCCATTCCCTGAATTCCTAACCCACAAAAGCTATGTGATATGACAAATATTTACTGTTTTAAGTGACTTGACTTTGGAGAATTTTTATACAGCAATGAATAATTAATGTAATGAGAGTATTAATTTTATAGGGAGAATTAAATAACTATAAAATTTCCTAGACAGAGAATCAAAACTTGAATGGCAGGTAGGAAGCAGTGGTATAAGCTGTTGAAAGCTTTCTATATGGTCAGGAGATAAAGGAAAGGTCGTTCAGAAACCCTACTTCAATGCAAAACTCCAATTGAACAATTTTTCCTCAGTTCATTTTATTCCATACTGGTTCATGTGTTGGGTACAAAAGAAGTAGATTAATATTATCAAAACCTACATGGATCCTAAATTAGAAATATCTGTCAAGTCACATGTTTTCTCTTGTGTGCATGTTCATAGAATATCTGTGTCAGGTACTATACAAAAAGTAATTTAGGATATGGTTCTATACTGTTAATAATCCAATTCTTTCCCAATATTTTGAAAAGTCACTGCTAAAGAGTTTTTACCTTCCTACAAAAAATCATATTTGAATCTTCTCATTTATGATCAATTTTTAAAAGGCACATATTCCTCTACTATATAGTTAAGTTTCTCAACTTCTAGTATTTTTAGTCAAGCAATTGTGTTTCAGGCATCTTCCCTCTATATTGTAGGATGCTTAGTATTACACCAGCCTCTAGACATCAGGTGCCTATAGTACCCCTTCCTCCAAAGCAGGATAATAAAAAAAAAAATTATAGACATCAACAAATGTGCCCTAGGAAGGCATAATCACCCTTGGCTAAAACCACTATTAAAAATATAAAGATGCAAGGATATTTTTAATCATTTCCTGAGAACACAATGTTTCAAGTTGTGATGTTCTTTTCCATTCTGACTCAATTCATACCTAAGCATGAGTTAAAAAGAAAACTCAGAACCCTCAGTTTCTGTTTTTTGTTTTTTTTTTTGCAATCCAGGTATTTAATTTAAGTCTTTTTCTTAGCCAAAATAAAAAAAGTGAAAAGAAACAGATGAAACCAATTTTAATAATATATTTCATTAACCCAATATGCCTAAAATATTATTTTCAATTTACGATCAATATGAAATTATTACTGAGATATTTTACATTTTATCATGCTAAGTCTTCAAAAATCTGGTGAGCATTTTATATTTTTGGCACATTTCAGTTTGGACTAGACACATTTCAAGGGCTCTAGAGCCACATGTAGCTAGAGATACCTTTTGGATAGTACAGGTCTCTGGACTGATTCCATAGCTCATATTTCCTTTATGTGTGTATATGTCTCTGACATGCATGTTTTTGCAGTGGTTTCCCTATGGTCCCATATTCTGTTTGATACTAAGCTACCGAAGAGAGACCATGGGCCTTGGCTATAATGTGTGTTCCAATATACATATTATTTTTTTAATTAACTAATTTATTTTTATATATTTATTTTTTATTTGCTTATTGATTCATTGAGCACAAATGGAGTACAGCTATTGTTTCTCTGGTTGTACACAAAGTAGCGTCACACCATCTGTGCATTCATACATGTACACAGGGCAATGATGTCTGTCTCATTCTGTTATTATTCTTACCCCCCGACCCCGACCCCACCCCTCCCTTCCCTCTATGCTATCCATCCGTCCTCCATTCTTGCCACCCTTCCCCCCCCACACATTTTGCATCATCATTCATTTATCAGAGAGACCATTTGGCCTTTGGATTTTTGGGATTGGCTGATCTCACTTAGCATAACAGTCTCCAACATCATCCATTTACCTACAAATGCCATAATTTTATTCTTCTTTATGGCTGAATAATATTCCATTGTGTATATATACCACAGTTTCTTTATCCATTCATCTATTGAAGGGCATCTAGGTTGGTTCCACAATGTAGCTATTGTGAATTGAGCAGCTATGAACATTGATGTGGCTGCATCACTGTAGTAATCTGATTTTAAGTCTTTGGGTATTAGCCAAGGAGTGGGATAGCTGGGTCAAATGGTGACGGCCTCATAGAAATAGGGCAAGCAATCATGAAATTCATTTGGAGGAATAAGAGACCCAGAATAGCTAAAGCAATCCTTAGCAAGAAGAGTGAAGCAGGGGGTATCACAATACCAGATCTTCAACTATACTACAGAGCAATAGTAACGAAAACAGCATGGTATTGGCACCAAAATAGACAGGTAGATCAATGGTACAGAATAGAGGACACAGAGACAAACCCACATAAATACAGGTATCTCATACTTGACAAAGGAGCCAAAAACATATAGTGGAGAAAAGACAGCCTCTTCAATAAATGTTGCTGGGAAAATTGGAAATCCATATGCAGCAAAATGAAACTAAACCCATATCTCTCACCCTGTACAAAACTCAACTCAATGTGGATTAAGGACCTAAAAATTAGACCAGAGACTCTGCACCTAATAGAAGAGAAAATAGGTCCAAATCTTCATCACGTTGGCCTAGGACCAGATTTCCTTAACATGACTCCCAAAGCGCAAGAAATAAAATCACGAATCAATGATTGGGATAGAGTCAAACTAAAAAGCTTTTTCTCAGCAAAGGAAACAATCAGCAATGTGAAGAGAGAGCCTTCAGAGTGGGAGAAAATCTTTGCCACACACACTTCAGATAGAGCACTAATCTCCATAATCTACCAAGTACTCAAAAATCTTTACACCAAGAACACCAATAACCCAATCAATAAATGGGCCAAGGAAATGAACAGACACTTTACAGAGGAAGATCTACAAGCAATCAACAGATTTATGAAAAAATGTTCAACATCCCTTGTTATAAGAGAAATGCAAATCAAAACCACCTTAAGATTTCATCTTACCCCAATTAGAATGTCTTTTATTAAGAATACAGGCAACAACAGGTGTTGGCAGGGATGTGGGGAAAAGGGTACACTCATACATTGCTGGTGGGAGTGCAAGTTGGTGCAGCCACTCTGGAAAGCAGTGTCGAGATTCCTTAGAACCTTCAGTTTTAATATTCTGTCAGACTGCCACAAATTACTGACCCAATGTTAGGAATCAACAGGAAAATGTATTTTTAGAGATGAATCTATGCTATCCTTATTGCAGACAATAAAGTCTTTAACATACACATGTGCACACACAAAGAGGAAAAGCAGCCATTCATTCTCAGTTCTTCTAGAGGCTGTCTAAATGAGTCAAAAATTTGTTTAGAGAAGAAGAAAAGCAATGGTTCTTAAGTACTAGGAATGACAGAAATTATAATTCAAAGCCTCTGTTATGTTGTAACTTTCAAAGTTGGGTGAACAGTGATTACCACCTAAATTAACCCAAGGTCTTGAGTAAATTGAGAACAGATACTGTTTTAATATGGCCTTCAAAGAGGAATGTTAATATAAAAAATTTACTAGGCTTAAGGATATTTCTGCCATGAAATGAGTTTTACTGTGGCACCACTTCACATATAAAACAAAGGGAAAGATTTTTGTAGTGCTAGGCACTTTACCAGATTGCAAAATATTTTGGAACACTCCACTATGATGAGTGTTGAAATGATACAGATTTTCCCACTTTTCTTGAATGCTTGGTGACTATCTATCTTATTGGACTTTTGATCATGAAAATACAGAAGCAAATCCTGACTCAATGATTTGAGTGTGCAAACTTCATTATCTTGTGAATTAAACATTGGCAGAGGGGTGAGGAAGTGATACAAAGGAGGAACCAGTCAATAAATTTTAATACAGAATACACAATTCAATCATTCCACTGAGGATGAGCAAGCGATCTGAGGAATTTATATGCCAGTCTTCATTGACGGTTGTTTGAGGCATACTCCTAGAAACATTAATTTCTTGATACTTTGAGTCCCCTGTACAGCCAGGGAAAGGTGACTTAAATGGCCAGAGAAAACCTTGGCAAATAAACATAGATTTGGGCAGTTAGAAATCAATTAGCTGGTGAACCACAGGGGATGAAGTTGGGGCACTGACAGCATTTGCTACATTAAAATTCATACAACACAATAAATGCAACAATCCAGAAATACAAAGGACTTAGCTAGGCTTAGATAAGCTCTTTTAGTTGTAAAGAGGAAATATTTGTCTCTCTGTATCAAAAATGCCTATATTTTAGGAGAATATAAGCAAAAATTCCAAAAGCAAATCCCATTTAATCCCAGTTAATTAACGACACCTAGGCCATAACTGCCAATTACTACCTGTTCTACTATTTTTACAGCATATATTAATTTTTTTAAATACAAGGAATTTTTAAAGACTTATTGATAGCAAGAATAAAGTTTTTTTAAAATTCGTTCAAATTAACAAATTTAAATTCCACCAAAAGTTATAAAACAAAAATGAACAACTCTGAAATCAGGCTCTCTTGATTTTCTTTAAAGAGAAATATTGTTAATGTGACTTACAATACCTTCTGCAATTCTTCTTAGAAATTTTTGTTTTCTGAAACAGGATGTATATCTGTCATCAATTCTTAAAATCCTTAACTACTATTTCTTCAAATGTTGCTATCTGAAATTCCAATTAGAGGTATGGTAGAATCTCTGTTTTTTATCCTCTGTATCTCTTAAATTCTTTCATAATTTCCAACTGTCTCTTTTTGCTATACAAAATTTAATCTTTTCATCTTCTTCCAGTTAATTAATTCTCCATTTATTTCTAATCTGATGTTACTATATCCATTGAATCCAAAATATCAATTATTACTATTTTTTTATAGCTCTTTTACCTTTCAAATGCACTTAGACTTCTTGGATAGTATCTTTTCCTATTATCAGAAGTTTTCATTTTGTATTTGTTTTAGCCAGTTATTTTTGCTACTGTGACTAAAAGACCCAACCAGAACAACTGCAGAGGAGGAAAAGTTTATTTGGGGGCTCATGGTTTCTGAGGACCTAGTCCAGGAAGGATGGCTCTATTCCTGAGGGCGAGCAGTGAGGTAGAACATCATGGCAGAAGAGTGTGGTAGAAGGAAGCAGCTCACAAGATGATCAGGAAGCAAAGAGAGCAGCTCCACTTGCCAAATACAAGCATATTCCCCAAGGCCATAACCCCAATGACCCACCTTCTCCAGCCACACCCTGTCTGCCTCCAGTTACCATTTAATCCCATCAGAGATTAATTCAGTGTAGTTTAAGGCTCTCACAATCCAATCATTTCCATTCTGAACCTTCTCGCATTGTCTCACATGTGAACTTCTGGGGGATACCTCACACCCAGACCATAACATTTAATGTTTTAATCATCCTAAACATAACATACAGACTAGAGCCAATATTTTATGTATTAAATTCTTTGAATTCTCATAATGCTGAGTTTCTCCTGAGTCTTTGTAATGGAGAATTGTTACAATTTTAGACTGAGCAAACACTGTCAGAATGCCAAAAATTCTTGATTCATGTTTGGTATTTGCTTTTGCCATGTATCCTAAGGGATTTACCAATGTGGGATCACTATGAATTAATGAGTGCTTTGAATAAATAGTGCAATTTTTCACTTCAATAATTTGAAATAGAGACCTGTGATTATACACCCCTGATTATATAAGGGTGTAGCTCTTTAAATATCTGCACCTTGTGTGGAAGGTTTAAATTCCAACTGTATACCTCTCTTAATTTCATAGCATTATTTCCTGTCCCTAGATTCCTACAAAACCCAAGACTCCTGATTACTAAATTTGCTAACACTCCAAGCCAGCCTTAGCTTCAACTCGTTTTCAATCTTATTTTACTTTTGACTCCTCAAATCTCCGTTCCACTTTTGTGAGCTCATCCCTACTTTTAAGGGTGGATGGGATTGTATTTTGCATTTCCATTTGTAAAAAGAAACATCATAATATATAATGTTTCATAGTGTGTGAAATATTATCTCATTTTTCATCTGCTTATTTCCATTTCTTACCTGTTCTTAATTTTCATTGTTAATCCTGTCCTTCAAACATCTATTTCCTCAGCACATATATGTCTGGTTAGACTTTATATCCTCCTTATTCAAGAAATGAATGTTTCAAGGAATTAATGATTATTAAAATAATGGTCTTAAATCCACTCATATATATTCTCTTTTATAAACACATCTGCTTTTACAATCACAAATACTGAATCTACCCTGCCTTTAGTTGAACTTCATAGGCTATTCCTATCAGTTTGCCAAGCCTTACTGAAGAAAATAATAGGCTAATCTTTCACCCTACTAATAATTCTCTGAAAGCACAAATGTGTGCTTAGGGCTAACTTGTATTCTTTAATTCATTGCTCACTAAATCTTTAAGACATCTCTCTGCTCCCCCCTGAATCTCATTTCCCATTTCAATATGAAATTATTTCCTTTAAACTGGTTTGTCCATTATGGACTATCTCTCAATAATTAATCCATTTCTTTCTCCCTTCTCTTCCCCAAGAATAATTTGTTTTGCTAATTCTCTTTTCTTCTGAATATTTAGTTGCTCCATCTCCAACTGATCCTTCATCCTGTTCTTGAATATTTAGTTTAATTTCTTATTCTCACAGTGGTAGATACTGAGCCATCTGTGCAGAAACCATCATTAACCTCTTACCTTCCTCCACAATCAAAACAGGACTGCCAAATAATTCAATGGTGCCTCCTGCCTTGCAGTGGGTATAACCAGGCCACCTGGTTATGGTCAGTAATATTCAGCTTTAAACCCCTGGGGAGAGATTCTCTTATTAAATCAAAAGGCAAAGGCCTTTTGAAATAACTTTTTTCCCTTTGCATCCTCCACATTTTCTGCCAGGAATGTGCTTATTAAGTCTAGCAGTATAGGAACTGTCTTGCAACCATAAGTTGTGACCTTGAAAATGAATAAATAAGTAAAGGTCTAACAGTATAAAAGGTGAAGTAGAGAAGGAGAAAGTACCAGGGACCTTGATCTATTTTGCAGCCACAGAACTCTGTTGGTGCCTTGCTTCAGATCTATGGCTAACTGAATAAGAAACTACCATTTAAAAATAAGTGAACAAACAGAAAGCTACTGTAGTTGGGTTTTTTGTTGTTGTTGTTGTTACTTGTGCATCAATGTTATATTAAAAGATGCCTTTCTTTGACCTCTGCTTCTCCAACACATACCCAACCAGGAAAAATTAAAATATTAAACAATCTATATTACTTATTCCAATTTTTTCACCAACCATTCATTCACATCAAGCAGTGGTCACAAATTGACATACTGGTGCCAGGAGGTAGAGTTTAAAAAACTAGCTCTAGCATTTGTAGAAGTTTAGTTATTAACAGTTATTAACTCTTCAATATTAAGTATTAGCTTTTTGGATTTCTGGGTCCATCAAAATAAAAGGATAAGGGAAACCTGGGCATGGTGGCACATGCCTGTAATCCCAGAGGCTCAGGAAGCTGAGGCAGGAGGATGGAGAGTTTAAAGCCAGCCTCAGCAACTTAGTGAGGCCCTAAGCAACTCAGTGAGACCCTGTCTCTAAATGAAATACATAACTGAGCTGGGGATGTAGCTCAGTGGTGGAGTGCCCCTGGGTTCAATTCCCAGTACCAAAAAAAAAAAAAAACCCCAAAAGGATAAGGGAACAGGGACTGATACACACTTTCTGAGAGTCAACAATCTACCAATCCTCTGTTGGACTTGCATAATGGCTTCTTTTAGAATTGAAGCAAGAAGCTGGGCATGGTGGTACATACTGTAACCACTCAGGAGGCTGAGAAAGGAGGATCAAAAATTTAAGACCAGCCTGGGCAACTTAGGAGATCCTGTCTCAAAATAAATAAGAGGCCAGGGATGCAACTCAGTCATGAAGTACCTCTTTACTGCAAAATAAATAATAAAATAAATTGAAGAAAGTAATACAATGCAAAAAAGACAGTCCTTTCATCAAATGCTAGTAAAACTGGATATCCATGTGCAAAGAAAAAAAACATTCCTGTACTCTTTACAAAAATTTACTCAAAATGGATCACAGACCTATGTATGAATTGAAAAACTTTAAAACTCCTAGAATTATAATATCGTAGAAAATATAAATAACTTCAAATATGAAAATAACATGATAAACACAACACCAAAAACCCAACTCCTGAAATAAATCATTGAAAAAACAGACTTCATTTAACTTCTTTTTCCTCTGTGAAAGAGACTGTCAAGAGAATGAAAAGCTACAAGTTGGAAGAAAACATTTTCAAACAATATAACTAATTATGAATATTATCTAAGATCTACAAAGATACAAAGAACTCTTCAAGTTCAATGAGAAAACAAATCTATTAAAAATGGGAAAAAAGAACTAAAGAGACAATGCACCAAGGAAGATATAGAGATGACAAATAAGTACATGAAAAAATACTCAATATCATATATGTCATTAAGGAAATGCAAATTGGAATAAGATATTACTACATGCCAATTAGAAATCATATAAAATACGAAACAATGACAACACCAAATTCTGGTGAGGTTATAGCAACAAAAACATTTCTTCATTGCTGGTGGGAATGCAAAATAGCACAGCCACTCTGGAAAAACACTTGATAGTTTCATACAAAACTAAACAGACTTCACTTCCATTTACACTGCACTTGAAATGTGTTATGGTTTAGATATGAGGTGTCCCCCAAAAGTTCATGTGTGAGACAATCCAAGAAAGTTTAGAGGTGAATGATTGGGTTATGAGAACTTCAACCTAATTAGCGCATTAATCCTCTGATAGGAATTAATGGTGGTAACTGTAGGTAGGCAGAATATGGCTGGAGGTGACAGGTCATTGAGGACATGTCTTCGAGGTACATATTTTGTGATCTGAGGTTAGTTTCCCTTAGCTTCCTGGTGCTATGTCCTGACCTACTTTTCTGTACCACACTCTTCTGCCACAGTGTGCTGTCTCATCTTAGGCCCAGAGCTATGAGACTGGCTGTCTATGAACTGAGACCTCTAAACGATGAATGCCAAATAAACTTTTCCTCCTCTAAAATTGTTCTTGTCATGTCTTTTGGCTGCAGCAGTGAAAAACTGACTGAAATAAAATGGCACACCCATTTCTACAAACCTGCACTTTCATAAGCACCAGATCCAGATTTCCAGTGCCTGCTGGAGTGGCAACTGAGTGTCCTACCATTGCTGCAAAATGTACATATCCAAAATCATCTTGCTTACAGAGGTTTTTTTTTTGTTGTTTTTCTTCATTTTCCTCTTAACAATGCTACTTTGAATTATCTTTTGCATTTAATGCTCCTAACCATTTCTGAGTCCATCATATCTACATCATTAATGTCTCTTCCGATGCAGCCATTTTTAGTATCATTAATGTCTAATGATGTAGCCATTCTATTATCTTCCTTCCACAGTTCTTTCTTGGTGCTTCTGCCCCGTCATTCCTAAAGCATGAATCTGGTATTGTTATTTTCCCACTCCAGTACTGTGACTGTAGTCCCACTGCCTAATATTCTCTGGCATATGTTCCTCTGCAGTCTGGCCCATATTTACCTGCCCAGAGTTATATTTATAAGCTATTCAAATATTCTCTGCACATGTTTTATTTCTTTTTTTTTCCTGAGAGCCTCTTGGTATTTCCTGCCAGGCAAATATCTTCCCTTCAGTTGCTACCCACACTGCTTATGCCCATGCATATTATTCAGTGCCTAGAATATCTTTAAAATGTTAACAATTATTTGAGTGCACACAGTGAGACATGCTCTTTTCTGCATACTGTCAGAGAAAACAGTGTAGAGACCCTTGGAGTACAGAACTACATAGATTTGTGGGTAAACTCAGAACCTCAGGAGAGGAGCTGACTTAAATCAAATCTCAGCTCCACCACTCACTTGGATGAGTTTTTAAACCTTTTTACCATTTAATTTCTTTATCTATAAAATGGAGGTAATATGACCAAACATTTGGTGCTATCCTGAAGGTTAAATGAATTAGTACATGGTTGTAACTATCACTGAATATGTACAAAGTATCAGAAACAATTAAGTAGACAATAAATCTTAGCTCTTATTGTATTCTATTGAGGAAAATTAGTCAAGAAAAAAGTAGTTACATAAGAAATATGAGTTTCAAATAGCAATAAGAGTTACAAAGAATACTAAAGCAAGTGAAGTGATTAATAATAATTCTGGGTGAGGGGCCCGGGATGGCCCCCAAACAGTTAATACTGGGGCAGGGATTGAATTGCCAGATACACCCAAATCTCCAGAAAGCAGAAGGCCTGGATTTCCAAGCATAAGGAAGCAAAAAGGCCTAAAGTGATGTTATTGAACAAAATAAGGGAATGTTGCTGAGCAAAAGGAAGAGAGGGAAAGAATGAGATGAGAAAGATAGGCAATCAACCCATAATGTAGGGCACTGCTTTATTCTAAGGGAAAGGAAAGCCTGTGGCATATTTTCAGAAGGGGTATGTCCTGATCACTCTGACAGGACACAGAAAAGGCTAGCCAGGAGGCCACCACTGTCAGCAGGGTGACACCTTCATCCTCTTTTCCAATTAGGCAAATCACTATTTAATTTTTTTATTTGGGAGTATGTTTATTGACTATAAGTGAAGCTAAACATGTGTTCACCTATTTCTTGGTCTTTTTAAATTTTATTTTTCTATTGTTGAGCACAATATTAGGTGTAACTCCTTAACACATTTTTTAATCAATAATATTGCTAATGACAGGCACAATGTTATACATATCTCTAAAACTTATTCATCTTATACACCTGAAATTTTATACCTGCTGAATAGCAACTTCTGTGTCTTTTCTCAATCAATTCAACAAATGCCTTTTTGTTTAGACTCTCCTGATCCTCTCTAAATTGCCATTCACGTGTACTTCCCTTTAGGTGTATAATTACTCATTTGTACTTCTTCCAAAGTGTCCCACAAGCTCCCTGTGGGTAGGATTTATGTGATAAGGACTCCTGTGTCTCCAAATTTGCATTATAATTATTTGCTGAAGAAAATAATGGTGTATATTTCTTAGAATCAAATACCAAAGTGTTATAAATTATTAAACACATTTTGGCACATTGCATTGATATTTTTCTTTCACTATCTACTTGGAAATTAAATCTTAGGAAGATCAAACTAGAGGAGGTGGGCTGGGGATATAGCTCAGCCGGTAGAGTGCCTGCCTTGCAAGCACAAGGCCCTGGGTTCTAATCCCCAGCACTGGAAAAAAAAAAAAAAAAAAACTAGAGGAGGTAAGGAAACACACAATGTATATCAAAATAACAGATTTTGGTAAAGGAAAGACACTTTCTGAGGTACAAAAAAAGAGGACAAATTGAGTATTTATTGACTTTTAAATCAGGAAAATATAAAAAGCACATATTATTAAAGCTAAAAGTGCTGAGTGTCTTATAATCAAGACAACACCAAATTGTTTTGGCTGCAAATTAAATTATCAGCTCAACTAGTGCTACATTGTACAGAAAATAAAAATAAAGGGCATGATGATGATTTTCATTTTTTATTGGTTAGGGAACCAATAAGGTAGAAAAAATAAAACAATGCTCTGTTTAAGGAAACTGAGTTGTCAACTGACATCTTCTGAATTGCAAAATTTATACAAAAGGAACAACAATTGTAGAAAGATTTTGTGTAACTCTGGAAAAGAGCAACCATTTCTTTACTTTTTTACTTTGTAGTTGGTTTATAATCAAGTTCTTTACATTTTTACATATAGTCTCATTAAAAGTTTTAACACAACAAGCAGGATTGTTTATAAAATAGGATCTTCTTAGAGTAGGAGCATTTCTGTTTAAGGAAATTTAAAACTACATCTAATAGGAAACATTTTCTATTTCAAAGTTACCTTTAAATTGTAAAAACAGTTTGCTGAAGAATATTAGTCTGATAAATACTAGTGCATATATGATCAGTCTATAAGTTTTTACTAAATGACTTTTATTGTTGAAATTTAAGATGTAATTATACCTATATATAGGTATGCACATATGCACAAACATCATGCTTTATAAGTTTTTGAAAATAAAATCTAGACTGTAGACAACAATCATTCTGATAAGATAGTGAGATAATAGGTTGTTTTTTTTTTAAATTCTCTATTTTATTGTTTTGTTACTGAGCATTGAACCCATTGGTCTTCAGCACTGAGCCATATCCTCATTCCTTTGTATTTTTTGAGACAAGGTCTCACCAAGTTGCTGAGACTGGCCTCAAAGTTGCAATTCACCTGTCTCAGTCTCCTGAACTGCTGGGATTACAGACATACCAAAAAAATGTTTAGTTTTTTTTCTTTGGATGACCATTTTTTAAAGAACAAAATCCACTGTAGAGATCTTTCTATATTCTCTTATTCTCTGCAATAATGTTTATAAGATTAAGAAGAATATATAGGTAGAAAAGTTGAAGTCAAGACTTATAAATTTTCTTATCTGCTATAACTCACAAAATAAAGCTTATTTCCACGGCAAAGTTTCACAACTTTAATAACGCTTACTCAACTGGCCTGCTAGGACACAGGACTGTCACTACACAAATAGAGTTTAAGATTACCTAAAGTCTTGAAGTCTACGTATTTTAGAAGCTCTTTCTGGGATGTCTTTTCTGATTATCACCAAGAGCTGCCATCCAATTTGCTTGGCAACTGGAATTTACTATCTCCTATTATAAATAACTATGAACATTTTGCTGGATTGCTTTCTTGGTATACTAATAAATATGTTCTTCTCCTCATCCTCTTATCTCATTCTTCTGGGACATTTCTGGAGTATAAATAACAAGATCACGTACATTTACCCTCTGTGGGGACTAGGGGAAGTTGTAGTTTTCTGAAGTTGAGTTGACAGCCATTGTTCAGGGTTTTCAATAAAGTACATCCCATGGTGAGGTTTTATCTGCTGATAGGAGCAAATGTTTTCTAGATAAAATTTCATGTTAATCATAACAACCTACCTATTCATTGCTGTATTTCTTTTAAGAGCTTTCTTAGACAAAAAGACGGCATAACCTATGTAGTCTACATCTCTAAATCTTAAATTTGGTCCCAAAGACTGTTTCTTCTTTCCTATAAGCAAATGAAAAATAATATCTACATTCTAAAGTCACAAAGCAGTGGCATGAAATATGTGAACTGTACAAAGTAATGGCGCATTTCTTCATTTCTTTGTTCTGGGTGCTTCATTCTGTTTCTTCTTTCTTGCCTACCCTCTACTTTGGGGTCTTTCTTGATGCTACCATTAAAGGTATTTGCTAGTTTTTGCTCTTGCCTAGTAAGAATATATCCATTCCATAATTTCACCAAGATGCCCATGGGCACCTTCAATTCAATATGCCTGAAAGGAGAAACATTATTTCCTACTAAAGTCATTCTTCTTGTGTATTTCCTACCATATATATGCTCATCTGTCCTAGAACTTCTGGAATCTTCTCTTTGTCTCCAGTTCACTCTTTCCATCTTGTCATTGTGTTTATTCTCTAAACATCACCCTCTCACCTCTCCATCATCATAGCTTTGCTGAAGTTTCTTTTCCTTTCTGGTTTAGATTATCTGAGTTATAACTAATCATTCTGGTTACGGAAAGGCTTCTCAATTTTGCACCAGAGCTTTTCCACCATCAGCCGAGTGATTTGCCTGCCCTAAAGCATAAATCTGAGCATCATTTTCTAGCTGAAAAATCCTTTATGACTTCCCATTGCAAACTACTTTTCATGGTACATGAGTCCTTAATAATCTGATTCCTGTGTCCAAGTTCGATGTTTCTGTTTATCACCAACTTTGCTCTCCCCTGATATATACCACAGCAAACCTCATAGTGGGAATGCTTTGATCTGAGCTTTACCATATAATGTAATCTACTTAAATATAAATTCCAGAAGCACATCTGAGTACCCTTGGCATGGTCATTTGTTCAGCCTATAGAGGGAATGTAAAACCTCCCACTGTATCAACTGAAGAAACTGTATTCTAATAAAGGATGGTGGAATTCTTAAAGAGACAACTCTCTTTGGACAGTCAGCAGCAAACAAAAATTAAAATTTTAAAAAAAGTTTGCCCAGTAGGCTGTCAAATATTTTTTGTAAAGGCCCAAATAGCCAAAAGTTAAGGATTTTTGGTACATACAATATTTCCCTCAAGTATTCAACTTTTCATTATAGCACAAAGACAGTCATAGATGATATATAAAGGAATGGACACAGCTGTGTGAAACTAAAAAAAATTTCTCAGCCATATGTGAAAAACTGCAAATAATTCTAGTAGGCAATGGAAAAATGTAAAGCCATGATGAAGAAAGCTATGGCATACAAGAACTAAAGAATGAACTTGAACGACATTTCTGTCTTTCAGTAAGAAACTGAAAAATTTCCACAGAAAGAAAATCTAGATCTTGGAAATTATTAAGCAAAAGAGGAAAAATCTGGCAATTATGGTAACAAAAGGTACTGTTTTTACTTCTAGAAATCTAAACTAGGAGCATATTCTAAAATGGGAAAACATCAACAAAGGAGATTTATTGTTTTAATATTGAAAAGCAGAAAAACATAAATGTCAAAATTTATAAGAATAATTAAAATCAGAATGTTATATAGTTATTAAAGAAAATGATACCTCTTTTCTTGGGGGTGAAGGGTACCAGGGATAGAAGTCAGGGACAGTTGACCACTGAGCCATATCCTTAGCCCTATTTTGTAATTTATTTAGAGACAGGGTCTCGCTGAGTTGCTTAGTGCCTCACCATTGCTGAGGCTGGCTTTGAACTGGCAAATCTCCTGTCTCAGCCTCCCAGCTGCTGGGATTACAGGCAAGCACCACCACAACAATGATACTTTTGAAAGTCACATGGAAATGCTACACTATCGTTTTTAGGTAAAAAAAAAAAAAAAAAAAAAAAAAAAAAAAAAAGAAGTCAGATACAAAACTGTATGTATACCATCTTCCGAATGTTCAATGTTAACAATGTCTTCAACTTCTATTATTGATGGGTTTTAGTCTCCTTCCTCATGCATTGCTTCTTCGAATTTTAAAAGACAAAGAAAGAACAGAAAAAAAATGAAAGCTAAAAACTTGCAGATATATTTCCAATCAATTGATTAGATCATCCAATGTAAAATAATCTATAATGTCTGATTTTGTAGGAAGAAAAAGAATCATTTTAAATTCCAATTTCAAAAATTGATTTAAAATAATGCAAAAATGAATAAGAAAACTGAAAGAAACAGAAATTTTCAAGTGAATAAGGTCCGAGTTTCATTTATTTAATTGTACTATAATATATTTGATTCCCATTAAAATCAGTGATTACAGAAGGCAAAAAGATGAAGAAGTCTGTGAGATCAGGATACCTGAACATACATTCTACTACTCTTTTTCTTTTTTTGTCTTCAATATAAAAATACAGGATATGTGAATGAGTTACATTAAAAAAAAACAACTTTACTCAGATCTGAAAAATCAAAATCAGTTACATGAGAGCCTATGCAGTACTGTGACGGGTTTTAGTTTAATTAAGAATTTTTTAACTTGAATAGCATCTTTTTGGCCAAAATCATATCCACATTAAATGTCTCCTCAGGAATTAATGATCGTTAGTTATGACTTTCACACCAGATATAAAGACAAGTGAAAATCTCTTCTACATATCCTCTTCCTTCTTCCCTCCTCCCTCAACTTCTTTCCTATCAGGCGACATGATATGAGGATTTAATTCAGGTCAATCACTTACTAATCCACAGCGTGAACCAAAAAGCAGCATCGCTGAGGGGTCTGTACCAGTATTTAAGCTTGCTTAATTTTCCAGTAAGCTTTAATTTCATCACCTAAGACCTAAGAATCAATAACAAGCAGCTCATCTCCATAAACTCACTTGAAACATTACTCTGCCAGAGAGACAATTTTCAATGGCCTGCCTGCCCATCCACTCTACTATCATAAAAAGCACACGTGCCCTTTCAGCTTCTTCAAAATAGGAGTTTACCTTTTTGTGTACAAAAAGTTTACTTTTTTTTTTTCCAATTTAGCTGTTTGGAGACAATGATGCACAAATGGAATACAAACAGGGTTTCATTATTTGAAGGATTAAGAACAATGAAATTAATTAATAAATACTATCACTGACTTTTTGAGCCCTTTGTTCTCTAAACAAATGTTAAATGTGCATAACATAAATTGAATGATGCTATATTTATAAGTTATAGAATTTAATGGTGAGGTGTTTTTAGAATAGATTATATTTTAATAGAATGTTACATGGTTTTGTTTGCTTGTTTGCTTTTTAACTGTAACAATGCCAAACCATGAGTTTGAAAAACATTAGAGAGACATCCTTTCATTTTAAATAATTTCTCAAGAAATCAACTATATTTTTAAAAGTATATTTGAACATACACATATACAAACATGCATGCACACATACTACATGCTCTCTCATCTTTTTAAAAACAAAAGAAAAAAAATATTGATACTTAACAAGTCCCAGAAACATTCTACTAAACCTGTGACTAGCATTAGCAAGCCATTTATGATCTGTCAGAAAATGTTGCTCTCCTATATACAGGAAATCACTAAATCAAATTTGTGTTTTACAAATAACAGACAGTCTTCAATTACTTTTCTGGGAATGGCTTGATGACAACAAAATTTAACATCTAACCCAATATCTAGACTCCATTCATTATAACATGTTAGCTCATGGACTTATGTCTTAGAGGATATGATTAAAATAAGAACTTTTACTTATAATTCAAACATACATATATATATTATTACATAAAAATATCCATGAAATTTATAAATAAATGCATATATGTTAAAGTGCTCTCTCTTTTCTTCTACTTCCTCACAGGAATGGAGTCCAAAAATTCTAGAAACAACAAATGAATGTGCCAGGAAGGTCTGGGAAAGAGGTCAGGGAATATGATGTTTGACAAGAGAGAAAAACAAACTATAGAGTTAATGAAGATTCAATTGAAGAGCAAAGAAATAACTAAACAAAAATTCCCCAACTTCAACATTTATAAAAGTTCAAATTATCAACTACTTTAAAATAAATTTCTGATCATTATAAACTGTAATACTTCTAATTATGTTTAAATAGTCTCCTAGAATTGTGCTAAAATAAGTCCTTTTGGATTTCTTGAACTTTCAAATTCTTTTAATTAAATCATCATCATGATTTTTAAAACAGTAATGATATCTGCAAAGGTTTAATGATGTAGACTTTTAGCAAGGATTGATTAGCTTTTATGGTCATCTCATGTGTCATAAGATTTAAAACATGTGTCCTTCAAGTGTGTTGTTTGAATACGTATTTGTATCTAATTCTAGACTCTTCTTTCCCTAGATATATATCCTATATTTTCATTCTTATGACAATATTTACTATTTTGCCTCAAATATTATTCAGTAAATTTTACTTTGTGATAAGAAGTATCCCTTCTCCCAAGTTTCTTTTTTAAAGTACATTGGTATTTCTCTTGCATTTACTCTTCCACATGATCTTAGAAATAATTTTGTATAACGCTCTATAAAAGTCCATTGGTATTGTGATAATTGTATCATACATGCATAATAAATTGGAAAAGATTTTTATTTTTATGTTTTCCCTCCAGAATATAGCATATTTTGGTGTTAAGTTTTACTAGCCTTGTTTTATGATTTTTCAATAAAATGTTATCATTTCCTATATTTAGGTCTTGTTTTTTACTTCTTAAATCATTCCTATGTATTTGATGTGTTTATTATTGCTAATTTTTGTATTTATTGGGAAAGATACTTTTCCTTTTTTGTTTGCTTAGTTATTGCAAAACTAAATAACAACCATGGATTGGTGTATATTTTTCTTGAATCCAGTCACTTAGCAAACTTTCCTATCAATGCTAATATTTTACTATAGGGTGATTGCATATATTATATGGTTTAGAACATACACTAAAATGACACTCCTGAATTTTGACACAAGTTAGTACTTAGAGATAAAATTTTTAATATGTGGCAGAGAAACTTTTTGACTCCTCATTTGACATGTGAATATGAAATATGTCTCTAAACAGAGTCAATTAATTAATAGATAACATTATTTGGGTCAAACTGTAGTTAGACTCCCTAGACAATCTGGGAACTCTCTTAATTACAAACTTATGCCAATAAAAACAACTTAATAACTAGTCAAATAAATGCATGTATGTGTGTATATATATATATATATTCTTTTTAATCTAGCATAAATACAAAACTTTGCTTTCAAGTTTGATTCATTCTTCATAATACTGAGGTTAATTATGGATAAGACATTTAAGTCACATGATATTTTGTAGTGACCTAATTTCCACATCATTCACTCTGCTCTCTGTTTTAATTTTCTAACAGTATAGATGCTTATAGTATAATTAATTCAAATGCTAGATTACTGTATAAGTAAAAACTGCACTTCTCCCTCAGTCATGCATCCCTCTTTTGAGTGAACCTAGAAGATAACTTTTAATCTGATTTAAATTTTAACTCCATTAATATAGAGTAATGAAGTTTTATTCAACTTAGGATATTGCTTAAGCGATTAATACTATTTTAAATAATTTACCAGAGAAAATTTAACTGGGCCATTTAGACCTTCACCTTAAACTAAAAAAAAATCTGAGATATGAAGATTGTGAGCAATGTGCAGACAGAAGGGGTTGGAGGCAGGGACAGAGATACTGAATAGATCTAAAGCACATCATGCAGTGTAAGTTTGCAGAGGAGTCATTGGTCCACCTTTGTCCCATAAAGACAGGCAGGAGAAAGTATGATTAGTACTCTCTTCTTATTACTATCAATTTATCTGTCATTTATTTATTTATTACTTTTGTAGAAATAAAACATACCCACATGATATGTACAAATCATGTTTAGGATGAGTATTTATAAATTAAGCACCCCATGTCACCACTGTTTAGGTGGTTGGAGTAACATATTCATATATTTCTTTAAATGCACACAAGGATGGAACTGATAAATTTAAACACATTTTATGTTATTAATCTGTGAAGTAAGAATATAACTAATAAATCGGATGATCCTCAATAATTTCATTCATTTTAACAAATCAAAATATAACCCAGTACATACATAATAGCAATGACTTTCATAGTTTATGTAAAACTGTACTCTGTGGAGATAGAATATTAAACATATTAGCAAATGATTTTTTCTCTATTTTGTTTGTATATTTTAAACTGGAAATTCTAATTGAACAACCTTCATAATCAGTCATCAAATATTACTTTGTATTAGTTGCAGGCACATGATTTGAACAGGTAACAAATTTAGTTACAAGTGAAGAAAATTCTACAGTACTGATACCTTTTTTATTTGTGATTTAGTATTGTACATTGTTTTTATTTCCATTTATTTTTAACTATATCAATGCTCTAAATATGTTAAACTATAGCATGTTCTAAATTATGTCACTACATAAGTACATTAGGAAAACATTAATGCTCAGTTAATAAAGCTAGCACATTTATATACCAATAATGCATTTAATTAGAAAATAAAGATTACTTATTCTAAGAGGCTTCATCAACCTTAACTAAATAAATATGCCTATGGTACAAATGCACTTATACCTTAGATCATATTCCTGGTTGTCATCCTAAAACATTCAGTTGTATTGCTATTGACAGTAAAAGAAATAATCAGCATTTGGGTTTTATCTCTCATGCCAAAAGGTCCTATGCATATTAGCACAATCTGTTTTTCACTTAATAATTACCATACACAAAATTAGATCCCACTGGTACAGTATAGAATAAGTGTTTGTTATATGAGGAACTATTACAGAGATAGAGATTTTAAGAGCTAGATATTACTGTAGAGAGAAAAATTTCAGTTACCCTATTACAATTATTGAAGCTCAAAATTACACAATTAGCAGAATCATAGATTTTGCAATTATAGTACAAATATTTAAAAATAACATAGAATGAAGCTCTCGTGCCCTACTTTGAGATATGAAAAACTTTTGAAGGTGGTTAATTAATTGAACCACAGGTACACAGGTGCTAGCTCCCCTGTTTGCTTTGGTCACAGGTAGTGGGTGCAGAAATCCAGACACAGAGGAGTGGGGATTGCCTTTAGAGAGCCCCTTGTCCTCTAGCAGTTCAGAAAGCCATGTTGCTGCAGATGTGCATTTGTGTTGTGGTTATCTTCCTACAATGGTATGTTGTTCAGGCTTAAATCAAGGAAATCCTGTCATGTGTGATAACACAAATGAATTATGCTAATTGAAATAAGGGGAACATATCCTGAATGATTCCACTTACATAAGGTATCTAAAATAGTCAAGCCAAAAGAGAAAGTCACAGAAGCAGAGTAGAATGGTGGTTGCCAGGCCTGGAAGGAGATGGAACGGGAAATTCAAGGAAAGGAAAATTTATGATGTGCAAGATGAATAAGTTTACATGTCTACTCTAAAGTATGACACCCTTAGTTCATAATACAGTATTGCCCATTTTAGTATAGTTAAGAGAATAGATCTAAAGTCGTGTTCTCACCCCATCCCCCTCAAAAGTACACAAAGAACACAGAATTTTTGGAGATGATAGATATCAAGGGTCTATTTCCAAATTCATACAGGTATATATTAAATGACACATATTTTCACACATCAATTATACTTCACTAAAGCTAAAATAAAAATGACATTGATAGATATGATAACAGGGGTCTAGAGTGCCTCATGATTTTTTGTTGCCATTGTTTACCAGGACCTATTCTTTTTCATGGACTATAGTAGATCTTTCTATATGCATTATTTCCCCTACTGATAAAAATAACATGAAGTATAGATGAGTGAATTGAGGCATAAAATGTTTAAGAAACATGTCCCAGTCAGCAAAACTAGAAGAAGCTGGAAGCAGGATTTTAACCCTGGTAGAGTAAGGTTCAGAATTACCACTGCTTCTTAAAATATTGTGGATTTCATATTAAATAATCTACATTATTGAATGAGTTGAAATTTTAAATAGCCACACCTCTCCATGTAAAAGATTAGTACACACACCTTCAAATTTGGAAAGTACTTTATCTTAAAGAAACAGAAAATAAAAAACAGAATAAATTTTGTTTGCATTTAGAAAAGTGAGTAGCTTGAAGGGTTTTCTTTTGTATCAGAGGGAAGTCAAGCAACAGTAACAATGAACAAATAAGCAAACACAACATATATGTAAGTTATAATTACATTTTTTCTGATTTTTTTTTCAAGAGTACATTTTAAATGTCTGTGATAATATGCACGTAGTATACTGTTCTCTTGGGCAAGAATTTCTAACACAGTAACACATTTAAGAATATACACGTGTCCTATAACACTGAATAGTTAATAGGAATATACTTCAATCAGTTCACATAAATGATACTAGTTTTATCTTTACAGAATGAATATTTCCCATTTCATAAGGCAGTATTTGTGATTTTTCTGTTTATTGATGGCTCTTCTGTCTATTGTGCATGATGCAACCATCTCTAACCACATCATCTTTGTGCTCTTCACAAAATGTTTTAGTCTCCAAGAATGATAGTCTGTTTTCTCAAGATTAAATTCCTATTTTTAGAATACAGGAATCATTTCAACTCTCTTACTTCTTTGCTCCATACCTAAGAAGCCATTCAAAATATGTTCCCTTCCTTAATCTAGGTGAGACCCAGTGTTGATGTTGGCATCATCTCTGCATTATTCTCAGTTGGGGATTTCATGTAAATGCACATACTACTGGATTACTGAATTAAACTCTCTTGAATTGTGGACAAGGGAAGTGCATTTTGAAAATTTTCATGTGTTTCTAATATAGAAACACATTTGTTTGAGAAACACTATGTGTATGTTAGAGGCCTTGAGTCTGTAGACCTGAGATTTTGAATGTGTAGTCACCATACTGCAAAATGCCAAGGAGGGACACAGTAAGAAAAGTCTCTGGATCCATAGCTAAATTAGCTTATTTGTATTTAGGAATAAATACAATAAAAAAAGGGGAAAGTTAGAAGGAGAGAGACTGAGCTAAAGGTGAGGTAGGTGCTAAGTTGCTCTTCCTGGTTCTTTTCTTTCCAATCTGTTATCTTCGGGCAAGTTAGTAAACTTTTCTATGAGTAAATTGAGGATACAGTACAAAAATATCTAATCAATAAACTCTTCTGTGTATAATTACTTGGTGTATAATGCCTAAAACTAGATGCTCACTAAATATTTGTTAATTATATTCATCTATCCATTCACACATTCAATTGTATCTGCCTCTAAAACGTGTCAAGCACTATGCTGTTATCAAAACTGAGTGATGAGGTCTAGGGATGCAACCCAGTGGCAGAACAGGACCCCAGCATGCACAAGGTTCTGTTTTGATAAACACTGTGGTTATCAAATAATCACACATTAAATACAGATTTGACAAATCTAGAAAGGAGGTAGGTAGAGTTAAAAGAATATAGGATAAGATAATTTGATTGGGAGAGGATCATGTTTTTCTGAGAAAGAAAAAAAAGAAGAAAGAATATGAGTTAGGAGGGTTGGGACAAAGAAAGCAGCTTGCTTCTGGGTCCTGGGGTTTCTATAAAAATCTTTTGTTTTGGTGACCATATTGGCTGGCTTTTTCTGATTTTGCTCTTTCCAATCTGTTTGTCTTTGGGTGAGTTGGCTAACCTTCCAATGTTTTAAATTTATTAAATCATACTTTATTTCCTACATTGCTATGTTAGATACAAATCTATTATAATCTCCAATAACACAATGTAATCTTTAATTCAATGTAGTACTTCTCAGTTATGATTACACTTGCTAAATTTTAAAATACATATACATGGGTGTATATACATACATATATAAATAAAATCAGGTCTGTTTCCCTAAGAGAATCAGTGGTGAGGTTGTGTATGGATAGTAGTACTTTCCCGAACTTCCTCCATAACTCCAATGTGAGGCCAGATTGAAAACCAGTGTTCTACCACACATCACAAAATGTAGGCTAAAAGATCATCATCTGGAACTAGAAAGATAACAAGGTCAGTTTTAGAAACTTTATATTTAGAAAAATTGTGAGTTGATTAAATTATCTTCTCCAAGAGGCAAGTAGTGGTATTGGATGTTATTAAAATTATTTTGATTTACCCTGATGTTTCAGAAATCTAAATCAGTGCTTAGATTAAGTGATTTCTTGCAGATTATCTTTTTGTTTCCCTGAAAGGCTCTCCTAAAGAGAATAGAAGTTTTAGTAACAATCATTTGCTTTTATTCCAAATTAGTAAAACAGGGATTTAAAAATATGTATTTGGTGTCCTTTCCTTCTTAGCAAGATCTTTAGGTATAGGATTATATTAGCACTTAGAATTCTCCTTCTGGGTGCTTTTGAATTTAAATACTAAATATTTTATAAAGTAGATTTCTAACCTATTTCCAGAAAACATACATTGGGCTATTTATGATGAATTTCAAACAGAATCATTTTCTGTAAACAACATGAGAAACAAATTCCTTCATATACAAGAATGTTTATATAGTAAGTGCTCCATAAGTACTGGCAATTATTAATATAAATTCTTTCTTTTTTTGGTGGTGGTGGTGGTGGTGCTGGGGATTGAACCCAAGGCCTTGTGCTTGCAAGGCAAGCACTCTACCAACTGAGCTATATCCTAGTGTGTGACAGATACCATTGCCCTGTGTACATGCATGAACGCACAGATGGTGTGACTCTACTTTGTGTACAACCAGTGAAACAATAGCTGTACTCCATTTGTGTTCAACGAATCAATAATAAAAAAAAATAAAAAAAATAAAAATAAATAAATTTAAAAAAACAAAAACAAAAACAAAACAAAAAAAAAAGAATGTTTAAAAAGAAAACCCAAGGATAGATTTCAAACCCAACACAACTGAAATACAGATTGTTTAAACTTTTGGAGATTTGTTAAATGTGTTATATGGAGTATTATACAGTTATAATCTGAATGGATTAAATTGATCAAAACAATGTTTATGGTTGATAAATCATATTTTATGATATCATGTGACCTTTAATTCTTAGCTAATGATTAAGACATTACATTTCTTTCTCCAAGTAAATGAAATCCAGGTTTTTACCAACCTTGCTTTAAATACTGTAAATGAATTTTAAATACTTCCATTGTTTGTTTAATGAGTTGATTATTCAGTCCCCACTTCTGTGGTCTCCCAAATCCATCTCTAGACTGAGTGTTGTCTTGGTTCTAGAACCATTTGATTAGAATGGTAAAAAATATTCAGTTTGAATACATCCCACTTATTGATTCATGCTTTTATTTTGTGCCCTTTGGGAGTCTTGTTAAGTAAGTCTGGTCCTAAGCCGACATGATGAGGATTTGGGCCTACTTTTTCTTCTATTAGGTGCAGAGTCTCTGGTCTAATTCCTAGACTGTGGATTGATTTTGAGTTGAGTTTTGTGCAGGGTAAGAGATAGAGGTTTAATTTGATTTTGCTGCATATGAATTTCCAGTTTTCCCAGCACCATTTGTTGAAGAGGCTATCTCTTCTCCATTGTATGTTTTTGGCACCTTCGTCTAGTATGAGATTACTGTATTGATGTGGATTTGACTCTGTCACTTCTATTCTGTACCATTGGTTTACCTATTTTGGTGCCAATACCATGCCATTTTTGTTACTATTGCTCTGTAGTATAGTTTAAGGTCTGGTACTGTGATGCCTCCTGCTTCACTCTTCTTGCTAAGGATTGCTTTGGCTATTCTGGGTCTTTTATTCTTCCAGATGAATTTCTATGAGGTATGTCATTGGGATTTTAGTTGGAATTGCATTAAATCTGAAAAGCACCTTTGGAAGTGTGGCCATTTTGACAATATTCATTCTGCCTATCCGAGAACATGGGAGATCTTTCCAAATTCTAAGGTTTTCTTTAATTTCATTCTTCAGCATTCTGTAGTTTTCATTGTAGAGGTCTTTCACCTCTTTTGTTAGATTGACTCCCAAGTATTTTTTTTCTTGAGGCTATTGTGAATGGAGTAGTTTTCCTAATTTCTCTTTCAGAGGATTCATCACTTATGAATAGAAATGCATTAGATTTATGAGTGTTGATTTTATATACTGCTACTTGGTTGAATTCATTTATTAGTTCTAGAAGTCATCTGGTGGAATTTTTTGGATCCTTTAAATATAGAATCATGTCATCAGCAAATAGTGATAGTGTGAGTTCTTTTCCTATTTTATCCCTTTAATTTCTTTGGTGTGTCTAAATGCACTGGCTAATGTTTCAAAGACAAGGTTGAACAGAAATGGTGAAAGAGGGCATCCTTCTCTTGTTCCAGTTTTTAGAGGGAATGCTTTCAGTTTTTCTCCATTTAGAATGATGTTGACTCTGGTCTTAGCATAGATAGCCTTTACAATGTTGAGGTATATTCCTACTATCCCTGTTTTTTCTAGGGTTTTGAGCATGAAAACTCAAAACTGTATTGAGTTTGCTGTATTTTATCAAGTGCTTTTTCTGCATCTATTGAAATAAAAGCTTTTTTTCAGCAAAGGAAATAATCAATGTGAAGAGCGAGCCTACAAAGTGGTAGAAAATCTTTACCATACACACCTCAGAGGGAGCACTAAACTCCAGAACTGATAAAGGACTCAAAAATGTAACACCAAAAAAGCAGATAACCCAATCAATAAATGGGCTAAGGAACTGAGCACTTCATAGAAGAAGATATACAAGTGATCAACAAATACATGAAAAAATGTTTAACATCTCTAGTAACTAGAGAAATGCAAATCAAAACTACTCTAATATTTCACCTCACTCTAATTAGAATGTCTTTTACCAAGAACACAAGCAAAAATAGGTGTTGGCAAGGATGCAGGGAGAAAGGTACACACATACATTGCTCATGGGATTGCAAATTGGTGCAGCCACTCTGGAAAGCAGTATGGAGATTCCTCAAAAAACTTGGAATGCGACCACCTTTTGACTCAGTTTTCCCACTCCTCCATTTATACCCAAAGGACTTAAAATCAGCATATTCCAGTAACATAGCCATATCAATGTTTATAGCAGCTCAATTTACAATAGCTAGATTGTGGAACCAACCAAGATGCCCTTCAATAGATGAATGGATAAAGAAATTGTGGTATATATACACAATGAAATATTACTCAGCCATAAAGAAGAATAAAATTATGGCATCTGCAGGTAAATGGAGTTAGGGAATATCATGCTAATTGAAATAAGCCAATCCCCAAAAAATGAAGAGGGAATGTTTTCTCTGATAAGTGGATGCTGATACATAACCGGGGTGGGGGTAAGGGAAGAATGGAGGAATGTTGGATTTTGTAGAAGGAAATGAGGGAAGGGGAAGTTGGGGAAGGAAAGATGGTGGAATGAGACAAATATCATGTACGTGTATGATTACATGAATGGTGTGATTCTAAATAGTGTACAACCAGAGAAATGAAAAGTTGTACTCCATTTGTGCAAAATGAATCAAAATACTGTCATGTATAACTAAATAGAACAAACAATCAAAAAATATTCAGAACATGTACATGCATTTGGCAACTCCACAATGAGTCAGCATTAATCGTGGTAATGTACATTTCTCCTTGTTTATCATCCTTGAACCTTCATATTTTTCCCCAGTTCTGGAAATTGGATAAAGTGCTGAAATATTGCCATGGTTGCATGCCAAGGATTGCAGTTAGGCCAGGGACCATCTAATAGTCACTGTGTCTGAGAATGGCACCATATATACCATGGGCCTGCACTTCTTATGTCCTCAAGTCCCTCTATCCTTTGAACATATGTACCCACATTTACTCCCCTCTTTACTACTGAAGCCTTCTTCATTGATGTTCATCTGATATATTTATATTTCATGTCATTCCAAAAGAAATTTGAAGGAAACAGAGATCACCTCTTTTCTGTATTCCACTGGATAATACTAGTTTTCAAAATACTAATTTAATCATGATTTTTACTTATTATTGTACTTATAGAAGAAGTACCATAAGTTAATAATATACTACTTTGTTTACCCAGTTAAAGTATACACACTTGATATTTTGCTTTTGGCTACAATTCTGTCTTGAAAATGGCAATATGTTCCAAAAAATACTCATAAATGAAAATCTCCACAGATTTTTAATGGTCTCTATATTGTGAGTAATATTCTAATTAAGGGAATTCTTTAACATCTCTTTAAAGCTTCTTGAAAGAACATAGTTTCCTTATGTCACACACAGATGAAAAGATTTGCTGATAATTTTATTCATTCACATCTCATTATGTGGTTTAGAATTGTCCCTACTTACTTATGATGTGAAAGAAGTAACAGTGATTTCAAGTCAAATTTAGTCATATGCAATTTGAACCATTTTAAGATATCAAATACCATATTTCTTTTCAGAAATATTTTTTAACAGGCTTAGATTCAATATTATTTATCACTATTTTGAAAACACATCTCAGAACATAAATAGGTCTTAATATTTCATTTGATTTGACTGTAACTAATAAATCATTGTGCAAAAGATACATGAATTATATTTGCCTTACTGGATGGTTTCAGATGTTTGAAAGGGCAAAATGGCAAAGATTCAGTGATTGATTCTTCATTTTTAGTTTGACCTTCACTCAAAAATCAAAAACAGTTCTCTCTGTCATCTTCTTTGACCTGTAAGTTATCATTTCAGGTTTTTTCTGTGATAACTAACACACATTCAATTTCTGTAAGCAAATCAATCTACTTAATGCCCTATGATTATCTGAATAATTCATATATGTCTTCCCCCACAGTGCTAATCAGCCCTGTATAGGTCAGGAAACATAGCTCCACCTCACATCTTTTAATTGTGTTCAAACCTCAGTTTATGTAATTACATCCCAAATATATTTTTTCTTTATTTTCAGGAAAAATAAAATATATAGGTAGCAATAAAACCCTAAATTATTTTCAAAGGGTATGGTAAACTCAAATTTAACATTTTATTTTAAAAATCACCAGGAATTAAAATATTCAAGATGCAAAATTTGAAGCTACTAGAACATGGACCATACAGTTTATCTTTCCCAAGAAATGGTAAAAGGGAAATATATTAGGATTTATAAATAGGTACTTCAACTTTAGTCCATAGAGCTTAAAAATATTTGGGGAATAGACATTTTTTAAGAAATAAAAAGACAGGAGAATGGGAGGGCTCCATGTATGGGGAAGAAAAAAAAACTTTAAAAGAGATGGGTTGTTTCATCAAAAGAGATTGATGTTTTACCCCCACACTCCTTGGATGATCAACTCATTGCTGATGGTTTCAGGTAAGAGCACTGCTCAGTACCAGAAGGGTCTAAACCAGGCTCACCAGCCAGCCAAGACTTGGAGGCCCCCATATGCAACTGGTAGTGTGCAGGTGACAGTCCCCAGGCACTGCTCCCTTGGCTGCCCAATTTGTGTCTTCATCGTTCTCTACTTGATACATACAGTACCCTGGGATCTTTAGATCTTCCTTCCACTGCTAACCTCAGACCTCAGATATAATTTCTTATCTGCACAAAATACTGAGTGCAGCATTATTCTTTTTAAATTCTGAAGTCTCTCTCTCTCTCTCTCATTTTAGATCTAATCATTTATGCTGACATTGTGACATGGACCCAAGTGACCACCACTAATTGCCTTTTTACTCTGAAGTGTTTTGACAAAAGCAACGTCCCTAGGTGTATCTTTAGCACTTTTTTTTCCCTAAGGAAGATGAGTAGAATCTGTCCCTCAAGCCTTCTTGATAAGAGAATATGGCCATATGGGTAGATGCCACAGTGATCATATAATACAAACCTGCTACCAGGACCCATGAGGGAGTGCGGCATACAAAAGATTGGGATGAAAATTATTTAAGATAGATAGTTAGTTATTGGTCAAGTTAATAGCCTGTAATAATTATTTAAGAGAGGTACTTTCTAACACACTACTTATCAAAAAGGACTATAGTTATCTATTATGCCACCAATCAAGTAAAAACCTTTTACATCTGCAATTGATATGGAAAGAAAGAATAAAAGAAAGTAAAAAGATTTTACTGATTTTTTTAACTTTTTCTTTTGAAGATTTATGTAACTGTAAACTATATTAGAGTAACAGTAAACAATGCAATTTTTAGCCTCATTCAAACCCAAACTTAATTTGAATAAACCAATTTAGATGTGACTTGAATTATAATAACATTGTTAAGACTGAAATAAATATATTATGATTTTATTTTTTAGGAAAAGATTTATAACACCTAAAGTTTGGTCTAATACATTCTCCGTAGAGCATCATCTCATCTGAGTTTTAAATCAACAAATACTTTGCTACAACTGAAATATAACAACCCGAATTCAGGATTTTTGTTTTTGGCTTAAAAATGGTTAGTCTCTTACAAAGCTAACTTTTTAAGCCTATTTTCCCTAGATCTCAACTAGTCAATAATTCTAAATGAATAATACAAAAATAAATGATATCAAACAAGATAAAATGCTGTCAGAGTAATAATGACACTCTTCCCTGTCCTACTGTTATAGAACCCCCTTGTTCCAGAGCCCAAGTACCACAGCCGGCCTCTCCCTGCTCCCCCACAGTGCTACAGAAGCCTTCTTTTTTCTCCCTCCTGAGCTGTTCTGATCATGCCAGAGTTCTGGCCTCTCCAGGGAAGTTTGGAACTAGACTTAAAGAAACAAAACATGACCTGCAAATTGAGATTTGTCATATTAGTTGTTAAACATTTATGCCCAGTTTTGGTCATGTGAAATAGGCATTTTCATTCCTTACTAGCAGTAGTATGTAAATTGTAATAATTTGACAATCCATATTAAGAATCTTAAAAATGTTCATCCCTTGAACTAATTAACTGCATTTCTAGGAATAGATCACAAGGGAAAACTCAGAGATGTGCACAGAGGATAGATCTGCAAGAATATAATTCACAATATCTTTTCATAACAAAAAAGAAAGCCTAAAAAACCAAGATTAAAGAATACTAAATACCAAATCCACATGCACATATAATGGAATATCTTCCATTAAAAATATCAAATTTGCAGTGGATATTTAATGAAATAAGAAAATCTTCATGAATGTTATAAAGCAAAAAATGTTATATGAAAATCTGAACTCTAATAGAAATCTCATTGATTATTCTTTTTTTCCTTTTTTTAAAAAATTTGTAGTTGCAGATAGACATCATGGCTTTATTTTAATTGTTTATTTTTTTTATGCAGTGCTGAGGATCAAACCCAGTGCTTCACATGAGGTAGGCAAGTACTCTGCCACTGAACTACAGCCCCAGTCCCTTAATTTATTCTTCAAACATGTATGAACACCAAGTATGTAACAGATGCTGAGTAACAAAGATAATTAAGACCACCCCTGCTGCCTCAAGGGTTTCACATTTTAATCATAAGGGTAAGAGACATAAATAATGAGGTACAAAAAATTACACCCAAGAAACCATTACTACCACTTTGATACCAGTACATACTGATTGAACAGAAGTACTAAGGAAATGAAATCAAGTATTGTTAAGTGCTGCTACAAGTCAGGGAGATATTTGAGCTAAATCTTGACAGAGACCATATCTGTATTTTATAAATCCTCTGCCCTTATGCTTCTGGCTGAATGCTGATTATCTCCCACTTTGAAGAAGATATTATGCCTTATTACTTACAACTATCCTTCCCTTTCTGTGTGATTACCTCTTACTGTGTAAACACCATACCTCCATACTTCACTTTTATGAATATTTTCACAGCCTTATGATTACAGACTTATGAATTATCAAGTTATATATTTTATGAAAAGATGTAATAATAATCATGCTAAATATTACAGTATGCACAATTACATCATCAAGTAAGAGATTTTCTCACCTCAAACTATTTTAGTAATTTTGGAACTTGCTTACTTGCTTAATTATAATGTCTAGTGTGAATTCTAACAACATATTCCTTATATAGACCTATTAATGTGTTTTCCCATTAAAGCCCCCAAATGGGGCACATGTACTGAAGCATAAAATGGTGTGATGCAGGATTCAAAATAAATAGAGCTGAAAGTTGTATCTAGTATTTGATTTTAGTTTTGATATGTCTATGTTCATGTTCAAGTAGGAGGTTCTAAAACAGTGGGCTTGACAGAGATGTTGAATGAACTATGCAGTCAAACATGGAAAAACAATAGGCTTGGAGCAGTCAGTATCTGGATTTCAGGCAATTCCATAGAACCGTTAGGGTCTTAATGAAGAAAGAGAACCCCAGGGTTGCTCTTAACATAGGCAGGTGTAGGAACGGGGGAAAGAGACAGCACAGAGGAAAAGTTGGCACTGCTGAGAACACCATTAGAGAGTTGTTCAGGGCTTATGGATAAGAAGAGGGCTCTTGAGAACGTAAAAGCCACTCAGACAGTTACTTCTTTATTTCTTCATCTTCTACCTCCCAGATTTTTGTTTATCTTTCCAAGCCCAGCACAACTATAAATGTCTTTATCAGGACTTTCTTGGTGGTCAGCCCAGAGCAATTGATCACTCTCTGTCAGTGTCCTCAGAACACTTCAAATATGGCTCCCTGATAGCCCCAATTACCCTGATTGATGGCTGTTGTGTCTCTGGGTCTCCTTCAAAGATAGGAGCTCATCAATGACCAAGGGACATAATCATATGTGCCTCTATCTCCCCATGGCAAGACAGCATCCAGCTTAGAGTTCGGTAAAATGTGTGTACAGTAAATGCAGGGGCTCAAAGTGCACCACCCCTAATATTGATATTACTAATATGCTCATAACAGATTAAAATTGGGCCAGCGAGAGAAAAATAGCTTTGCCAGAAAGATGAAATAACAAACACTTTGTCTACAATGAAAATTGATCTCTCCTTTCTAGGTGCATTAGTATAAAAAAAATGCTAAGAGAAATATAATACATATGTGTATATGTAGGCAAAGTCATTGATATTTACAAACTATAAGAACAGTTTCATTTCAACTCTCAAAGGTGAGGATGTAAGTAGGTTGGTATAGGTAAATTGGTAACTGTAAATTTTTGAATGTAGGCAATCATTCAGAAAAATATTGATGTTATAAAATGTCTTAAAAGCATACAATTCAGACTAAAAGACCCCTTAAATCTGGCTTAATTCTGCAATCTATTAACAAAAAATTTTTTCCTAACCTTTTTCACAGCTCTATTATAACAATAAATTTTTGTTCATCAATGAAGACTCTGCTGTGCTTCACTTCTGAAGACATTTAGGCATCACAATAAACTGCAGATTAAATTATGTGGTTTATGATGTTAGTGTTAAGTGCACTTTATTGGTTTATAATATTTTTTTAAAAGTTGATGATTTGTGGGTAATGTCTCTTCTGTCCATTAACCAAACTTTGACTATGAAAGGAAATTTCCTGTGCCCATTAACCAACAGAACTATAACACACACACACACACACACACACACACACACACCGGTGCACATGCAACTTAGACATGCACTTAGACATGCCATCTTTGAAAATTGATAGTTATGCAAAGATCTTAAAAATGGAAATAATACTCCAAGTTTCTTCTAAGGTAAATTGCTACCTCTATACTTAAGAATAAAATGCTTTATGTGCTCATGATGCATTTAGGAATAGCTAGTCACCCATCTCATCAAGAGACATTTGACATCAGTCCAGGCAGGGTTTAGGATGAGCCAAGCATAGATCTGAATTCAAATTAAAAATCCCATGGCAGTGGTGGTAAGAGAAACCTACCATATAAATCCCTGAACACTGAAAGTCATAATCTTCATCTCTTTCAACACATGCCCTAAGTATCTTCAGAAAAGTCATTTTTAAAGTACAAGAGACAGAATGAGAATATTTCCAAAGCGTATTTACTGTAATGCTTGCAAGGATTTCATTTGAATAAATTTACACTAGTTCCTTTTACCTGCAATAATAAATTTTAGCTCATTTCACAGCTGTATCCCATATAGCAGTCCACACTGAATATATCAGCTTAGCTGCTTGCAGACAAATATAATGAGGCAGGCAAGTTTCATTTGGTCTCTTTCTGGGAAGAAAGGGAAAACTACAGCTGGAATGCAAGTCTCCCTATACAGGACACTGCAAAAGTCAGCATTTCTATTGTTGATAAATTCCAATTCAAGAAATTATATCAGCTTACATGCTTTAAAGAGATTCCCTGAAATTAAAGGTAGACTGCAATACTGCATCAAAACAGTCCAGATGGTCAGACAAGGAAAGAGGGAGAGAAGGGAAAGGAAGAGTTGAGCAGCAATGAAGAACTTTAAGGAGAAAGTGAAAGAAACCTGGGATTGCATAGGAAAGGGAAAGGACTGTGTGTGTGTGTGTGTGTGTGTATGTGTGTGTGTGTGACAGAGAGAGAGGGAGAGAGAGGGAGAGGGAGAGAGAGAGAGAGAGAGA
>JAJEJO010000789.1:112733-222905 GCA_020662805.1 Glaucomys volans | reverse complement strand
GAGAGAGAGAGAGAGAGAGAGAGAGAGAGAGAGAGAGGGGCAAGAATGCCCTGTGGGGTATTTTGGGAGACATAAAGGTAACAGAAGATTTATCATGTTCAGCGTAACCTCCTGTTTTATTTTCAAGAAAATCCACAGTAAAAATCTATATAACCTTTCTAAAAGGGAATAAAAAGATATCGATACATTGAAACTGAATATTGAACTAGCACTTTATACTTTAAATGGTAAGATTCATTGCATCATGAAGTAATGAGGATATGCATATATTTGATAAATATAACAACAGATTCTGTCATATTAATCTGTCACATCTTGATAAAATCTCAAGAAACACTATAAAATACTCAGTCAATACACTGAATAGTTTAAATATTTACCAAAATACAAATCTGTAATCACTTACCATATTTTCATGTGCTCATTAGAAAGCACTAAATTCTAATTTATGTTATCACCTATTATTTATACCCTAAAATGCTAATATATACATCTGAGATTTACTCATCACAAAACCAAACACTATTTTCTCTGATCTTGGCTTCCTTCTTCAATTAAAAGTATATTGGAAGTATACTTTAAAATGTATGATAGAAAATTTCATTTTTGTGTGCATCATAACTAAAAGATACCAAGATAGATGCCCTGGCTACAAGCCTTTAGTAAGAATGAGGAGTAAGTCAAATCAACCTCTGGTACTTCAGTTTCCTTTCCCCAAAGCACAGGTATATTACTTCTTGCTCTATATTAAGAAATTGTGAGGATTCAGTAAAACAACACTCAGGCATGAGTGCTTAGAGAATTATTTAGTACCACCAGACTGCAAGGAGATATTGTTATTCCATTCAGCAATTAACAAAAAAAAAAAAGGCTGGCTTCTAAAATTGACTAACATTTAAAATTTCATTTGTATTGCTGAGATTTCTCTTCACATTTTAAATAAAAGTGATAAAGTCATGCTGCTTCTTTTAATCATCACAGCTCTCCTAACACCAGTTATTTTTTTCTCTTTATTGAAGCCTTCATTATCTGAATATACGAAAATCCAAAGTAACTTCTACGTATCCTAAAAATTGTGCTCATAATTATTTCAGATTTTCCTCCTAAACGTGCTATTATTTTATGACATAGGTCCCCTGAGCACATTCTTATATTTTTCAGCTATTGACATTCTAAATAAATTTTCTTGAATGACAATTGCATAATAAATGAAGTTCCCAGAAAATATCTGAATTGTTGCTATGTCGAGTTTAAAAAATATATGATCCAGATATTCTAGCATTTTCTCAGATGATAAATATAGTTACCATCAGTTGGCATAAGATCTAGCACTTCTACTCCTAAATATATATTCACAAAAAATGAGAGCATATGATCACCCAAAAACTCATCCACAAATGTCCTTAATGGCATTATTCATATTAGCCCAAACATGGAAATAAACCAAATTTCCACCAACTGATGAAAACAAAATGTGGTATATTGATAAAATGGTAGTGTTATCAGCAATAAAACCAATGATGTATTAATACAAGCTACAATGTAGATGAACCTGGAAATCACCATGTTAAGTAAAAGCCAGTCACAAAGGTATAATTCCATTCATATGAAGTGTCCAGATCTATAGAGACTGAGAGTACATAAGTATTTTTCCAAGTCATGCAGTGATGGCTAAAGGATACAGGATTGCTATAAGGAGAAATGAAAATGTTCTAGAATTGATTGTGGTGATGGATGCACGACTCTGTAAATATACTAAAAGCCATTGAAGTGTACACTTTAAATAGGTGATTGCATAGTATGAATTATATCCAATAAAGCTGTTAAAAGAATAGCTCTCTAGTAGCAATCCCAAGTACTTAACATATGGCCAGCAAAAGGAATTCATTTATATAAAACAAAATGGCACAAGAGTCACTTCTTCCTGTAATTTTTACATTTTTCATAAAATACTCAATTTAAGTCAGCCTTTAGATAATGCTGTCCAGATAGAAAATTACTTCAAGAAGAATGATCTTGAAAGCTTTGAAAACTTTCATTGTGATTCAGTACATCATGATTCCCATGATTCTGCAGTGCTTGATCAACCAAGGTTGAAAACTCACCCTGTCTGCTCCATAATATTTATTCTCTGCTTTTGGAACTTCCACAGTTGAAGCAGTTCAAAGCTAGTTCTCTTATAAAACAAGCCAAGGGAGCTGAAGAAGTTACATTAAATCTTACAGTCAGAGACAAGGAGAGAAATGTATCTTAGCAGCAGTCAAAGCTTTCCTTATGAATTATTTGATTCCATAAATGCAAATCCATTTTGATGACTCTCCCATTAGAGAGATGCAGTCACCACTGTGAACTGTCAGAAGGAGCTGTTTTATAGAGCGACTGAACCTCCTGATCTTTGTTGCATTTCTGTGATGTCTTCATCAGTTCATGGGCAGCAGATTCCTTGGTCCTATCTCGTCTCACTCCATAGGCCCATGGACTAATGAGGTCAAATGAAGCACTGTGGATACAGAAGGGTGATGGCAAGAAACATGGCTGAACAGATACTTTAACTTCAAGATGGTGTTCCAGGTACTCTCATGGAGTTATTCTCTAAAACTCAAAAAAGTATCTTTTGAATGTATTTTTCACCCACATTCTAAAGTTTCACGTTATTCAAGATCTGATATGATTTGTCAGAGACAAAGGTCTTTCTTAGTGCCTGGTGATTTGGGCCTACTAGATGTTGCTGTATTGTCCATGATATTTTAAAAACTGGAGCCCTCTCTCTAACCAGTTGCAAATAATGGGCCTGCAGCAGGGTGACAGGAGCCATGTTGCTTTCTAATCAACCAAGCCCACAACAAAGGTGAGCACAGCCACTGCCAGACCATGCCTGGGTCACTGCCCTTATCTATATTCCCTATCACAGATCCTCTCAGAGAAATAGTATATACATTTAAGACTTATTTATCTTCATATTGTTCTAATGAAAGTCACAGAGGAAAAAATAAAATGTTAAATAGTCTTTACTAATTAATCTAAAAGAATACTACTCCTATGTTAGTATGTTTAATTAACATTATTTAAGACAGTATTTCTCCTGGAAAGTTTGCAAGGAAAATTATAATAGTTAATTTAGATGAATCATCATAAAATAAATTCACATTTGACCTAACACTAACAAATATATTCTTTCATTCCTGGCAATGTTTTACACATACAAATATCCTTGGTCTCCTAGCTCCCATAAATCAGGCAATAGCAAACAAAGGCCAAGCTCCTTAGTATTGCAGCTGACTCAGTCATCAATCTATTCCTCTCTCCAAACACATTCCCACCCTTCTTCCCACCCCAATTCATTCCCTTCTTTATATGCCACAGAATTTCTTGGTGTCCCTGTATATATGCCATTTCATTTCTTCACAAGGGTTCCTTCTCTACCTGTAATTCTCTTTATACCTTTTGTCCATTTTGTAAACTTTTTTGAAACTTGTGCTTTATAAAAGTTTTCCTTCTGTCTCCTATGCAATACAATCATCCCCCTCTGCTATTCTACATCTATATATTCTTTTGTTTTTTGCAATAGGTTCCCTAGCCTAGAATCACCTATTTATATTTGATAGGGAACTACAGGAGGGACAGGATAATATGCTATTCATGTTTGCTCACCTGCACCTGCTACAGAGCTTGCCATAAAACAGACACTAAACACCTGCAAGTTCTACTTAATTGAACCTGACTGACACAAACTGAAAAAGGAAAAGGTCACTGAATTCCAACTATGGATAGAGCTTCCTGAAGTTGTTCAGTGTGTTGACTCTGAATAAATTGACTCCTCTAGAAAATAAAAATATTCTACCTAGGTCTGTTACCAGTAGTGCCTTAATGATGTCATAATTGAAATAAACTATCTACAAGTTGGATGTTATATGACTGGTATGTATGGCTATGTGGGCAGACAGATATTATTAGAAGAAAAGCATTTCTTAAAATTTGTGCAGGCACTGCAGTTTATAGACATTATTCAGGCACCAGAGTGGTCAACACAGGAAGATAGTTAGACATAAAAGGATCTTAAAAGCTCCAAGTTATTGGGAGGTGATTCAAGAACTTGTGTATTAATAGCTTTTATAAGAGTGATTCTCGATGAACATAAAGTTTAGCACAAAACTTTCTAAAACAAAATTTTAACGTGTTTATGCAATTAATATTTCAGTTAACAGTGTTCATAATTGCACACATTTTTAAAAGCCACGACTATAAATATCATAAATAGGACACATTTTAGTAGGTATGACTTCCATAATGCCAGATAAATTATGAAGAAGTCTTGTGTGTTAATTTAACCATAAATTATTGTATTATTTGTGTACAAATGGCTGCATTTAAGCATATGTGTATGTATGCAGATGTATGTGTGTGAATATTGTTGCAATGGTTCATTACTGTTCTGATTCTATAATAAATTTATAAATGCTTCTTAAATTTTAGAGAATGTACAGATTAATGAGTTTTAATCGGCATGAAACAGTTAAATAGTAATTTCTTCTCCAGGAGGAGAAACAACACTTCAGTTTCATTTGGAAGATTTGAACTGTAAATTATACTGAGATATACATATATACATATAAAATATATATAGGATATTATATATATAAACTATATAAGATATGCAAATATACGTATGTGTGGTTTTTGTATATATATATATGTGTGTGTACATATATATGTATATGTGTGTGTGTGAGTATATATATATACGTATATATATATATACGTATATATATATATCGCATTGCATTTTAGGAGAGAAAGGTTCAGCATTAATTGTACACTCCCTACTCACAGCATCACAGGGTAGGAAATTCTTGTCAAGAATATTCTTAGGTGTTTCCATACAAAGGAATTTTGGAATATACAGTCCCACTTAAATTGTCACACCTCCAGCATTTCCAGGAAGGCAAAGATAAGCACAATCACAAGTAAAAATAAAACTCTAAGGAAGAATACCTCTGTACTTAAAAACTATACTTTGAACAACTTCGCCAACAGTAAGGCTGAGGGTCTGCAATAATGCTGTTGACTCTGACAGCAGGTAGAATCAGAGCAATGTCAGATATAGAGAGGCTTGAGATGCAACCCCAGATCCAAGCAGGAAGAATCAAAATGAAAAAGGAAAGGCAGGGCACAGACTGTCATACTTAGAAGGCATTAGTAGTTCACACCAGGATCACACCCAAGCAAAAGTTATTATCTGCTGAGTATTGACTTGTGCCAAAGTGCCATCTAAGTATTCTACAGGATTATCTCAAGTTATCTTAAATAGGATCATACATCTCTAGCAATTAGAGAAATGCAAATCAACAGTAAGATTTTATGTCACTCCAGTCAGAATGGCAATTATCAAGAAAACAAGTAACAATAAATGTTAGCGAGGATGTGGGGAAAAGGTACACTGATACATTGCTGGTGGAAATGGAAACTGGTTGCAACCATTATGGAAAGCAGTATGGAGATTCCTCAGAAAACTTGGAATAGAACCACCATTTGACCCAGCTATCCCACTCCTCGATTGATACCCAAAGGACTTAAAATCAGCACACTTCAGTGACACAGCCACATCAGTGTTTATAGCAGCTCAACTCACAATAGCAAAGCTTTGGAACCAACATAGGTATCCTTCAACAGATGAAATAGAAAATGTGGTATATATACATATATACGTCAAACCCAAAAAACCAAAGGCTGAATGTTTTCTCTGATATGTGGATGCTAATTCACAATGGGTAGGGGGAGGGGGGCACTAGGGAAGAATAGAGTTACTTTAGATTAGGTAGAGGGGGTTACAGAAAGGGAAGGGGTATGGGGGTAGGAAAGATAGTAGAGTGAAATACACATTATTACTTCATGTACATATATGACGGCATGACCAATGTGATCCTACAATATGTACAATCAGAAAAATGAGAAATTATACTCCATTTATGTATGATTTACCAAAATGCACAAATATATTCTACTGTCATGTATAACTAATTAGAACAAATTAAAATATTTTTTAAAAAGTTGAGGACTAAGAACAGGAATCATGGTGTGGTCCCAAATAGGAATAAAATCATGAGCATTCTAACATTAAAGAAAAAAAAAAAAAAAGGTCATACTAAGTAAGGTATGGCTGAGACACACAGGCAAAGAGAGCCTAGAAGTCATGTTCTTCACAAATGACAAAATTGAGTCAAAATGTGTGTCTGGCTCAAATGTTTGTTATTGAACATCTTATTTTATTATGCATACATATGCAAATGCACAGAAGTGTATATTGATTTAGGTACTTAGATATCAGTTCCTTGTTCATTCCAAGGTATGGATCCAATTCTTTGCTAAAATCTCTCACTGAGAGAGGAAAGTACTTGATGCAGTAGACATCTGTGATGCTTACAATTGCACTCTCTGATGTTGGAAGAGAAAACAAAACTAAACTTTAAACAATATGACTCAAATAGCCACTATTTGTGTTCTGATGGCACTTTTAACAGGCAACATGCTATTACATACCTGCAATCACATTCATCTGCAGTACTCAGAATGTCCTATTACTGATGCAGCTACCATAATGCAAGTAATTACGTGTTCCCAGATTGCACACTGAGGAACCCCTGAACAGTTCAATTATTTCCACCACACAATCAATGTCTCATACATTTGCTTGAGGAACTTAGGTTTCCATCAAGGGCTCTCTATATTTCTAAGTGAACTTCCTGGGTAGTATGCTGTTTCTAACCTCTGTGTACATGAAAGATCTGCTTCAGAGTCACTGTTCAAACATCACCTTTCTGGGGTGCTCAATACAATATGTCAATAAAGAAATCTCAGTAGCAAGTTGTCTGGACAACTTGGTTCCCACATCAATTTACCAGGACTTCAACACAATGTACCTCCACAGTTTCCTACAAGTACAGGAGGATACTTTTCCCATGACTTCCTCTATGCAACAGCAAAAATAAGTAGATACACAGTTACATGATGTATTAACCAGATCAGGGTCAGCTAGAGATATGACAGGTATATACTTCGCCAAGTGTGGAGCATCAGGAACTCTTATTTATTGCTGGTGGGGATGCAAAATGGCACAGACACTTTGGAAGAGTTTGGCAACTTCTATTAAAGGCAAACACACTCTTGCTACATAATTCAACAGAATGTTCCTTGGTATCTACCCAAATAAGTTGAAAATGTAAATCCACACAAAAAAAGTGCTCATTCACTAACTGCCAGCACTTGGGAGCAACCAAAACATCTTTCAGTGGGTGAATGGATTAGTAAACCACAGAAAATCCATATGAGCACTAAAAAGAAATGACACAGAGAAAAGTTAAATGCTTATTGCTAAATGAGAGAAGTCAGTCTGGAAAGGCTGCATACCATATGATTCCAACAATGTGACACTGAGAAAACACATATGGTGAGAGTTAAAAGATCAGTGTTGCTAAGAATTTGGGGTAGGAAAGGGATAGAAGGATGAATAGGTGAAGCACAGGGAAGTTTTTATAGTAGTGAAACTATCCTGTATAACATTGTAATTGTGGGTACATTAGAGTGTTTATATATTTATCGTAGCCTAAAGGATGTACAATACAAAGAGTGAACCCTAATATAAGCCATGGAGGTTAATTAATAACGTATCAGTAAAGGTTCATCAAATGTAACAAATACATCAGGCTAATGTGAGATTTTAATAATACACGAAAATAGGAGGATAATGGGATAAATGAGAACGTAGTACTTTCTGCTTAATTTTCTATATTAGACTGCTCCAAAAGCCTATTAAAAATTAATTTAAAAGAATGCAGATCATTTTCCCATTTTCTCTTTTCTCACAAAGTCTCATTTTCTCCATGAATTTTAGCAGTCATAGTTTCTTCTTTTAACAGTCATGCAAAATAACTCCTGTGTGGATCATCCATCTCTGATATCCTCTGTGACTCCCCCAACACTAGTCTACCACATGTGCCCTTTCAAAATAATTGTCCATGTAAAAGAAGCTCAGTTTTGTTTTCTCCCCATCTGCCCCTGTTTCTTTTCCTGAAATATAAGTGATATAATAATATGGAATATTTATGATTTCATATGCTATACTGTGCAAAATATCAGTTAGCCCAATACTTCTGAAAGATGCAACAGAATCATTTTGATTGGGTCCAATTACACATCAGAAGCAATAAATAAGTTTCTTTTTAGCATAATTGTCCCAAATACTGCCACTCTCTCCAATCTTCTCAAGATGCTTTTAATTGTTATATCACTTCCTCTAAATATAAACTTTCTTATTGCTTACGTACTTGAGAACTAAGTGCATTTTTAAAAAATTGTCTCATCACCTTAATGCATTATTAACTGCTGGTGTGAAGTTCTCATAAAGAAAATTTTAAAAGATCTCTACCTTATGACTCATGCCTCGAATTCACACTCTATGCTTTTCTTAGGGCAGGGAAGATATGGTTTCTAAAAAGTTATTTCACCAATGTGCCTTTCATTAAAGATCATGTTTTGTTAATATCATGTGCTTTTATATTAATTTTAAGGGAGCATGTTTTACATATTCTCTAGACTAGGGAATGGCGCTGTCCAGTGTCATTGTTCCAATTCATATCAGAGTTTGAAGGGCTTTTGTTCCTTCTGAAAAGGCCAAACCACAATCACACTTCACCAATAACCTAATCTAAATGTCATCATCTCATCCCAATGCCATCAGACACTTTGTCTCTACGTGACAATATGGGCAGAAGGAAATCTGGCTACATGCAACCCCATGGCACTCTTTAATCTTAGTCTTCATGAGACTTCTTTCATTTTGTAAGTCAGGTGGCTACCTACAATTTGCATGAGGAATCTGAGTTACCACACAGTTCCATTAAAAATATTAAAGCTTCACAAAACTACCTGATTGACTTTTTCAATGCAAGTAATCAATAAACTCTTAATGAATTCTGAGCAGTAACTGTGTTACATATACAAAGAAGGGAAGAAGGACAAGACATAAACTGTAGTGTTTTAAAACCTTATTTAAATAATTACATAGGAAGTAAAACAAAACAATGCATAAAGCACAAGCAATTCTACTGTGAAAGCATATGATTTGGAAGTTATAGGTGACTATGAATTTCAAGAATGTGAAATTTCAGAGTCTTGAGAAATCCCTGGGACTCAATACAAAATGAAGCACAAAAAGTCCAATCTATATAACTAACTTTGAATTTGTTGCTCAAAATATTTTTATGATCCTTAGTAAATGTTATCTTATACCTGTAAGTGCCAATCTAATAAAAAGACAGGCCTATAATAAAATACCTTCTCTTTCTAGACTTGTTTTGGTTTTTCATTGTGTCCCTTAATTAGAGTAGACAAGATAAATGTGCTGAACTAGTGGAATTCTTGCAAGTTTCTTCAGTTTTAAATGAAGGAAAACTGAAGAATTGTAAGAGAACTAACATTTTCTGAATGTCTACTATATTTGGGGTATTGTGCTACATACTTTCTATTTATTATCTGCTATAACTTCCCAAGAACCCTTTTACTTCAGAACTTCTCTCATCTTTCCAAAGTGGAAAACAAGTCATAGAATTTACGTAACTTGACTAATCAGGAGAAGATGCATTTAAACAGTAGTTTGTCTGACCTCAAAGTCCATGTTTTTTCCAATTCTAAAATGCTGCATTCCTTGTAGTTTGTTGGAGTATCTACCTTTTGTTTAACTATATCAACTTGTGATTTCTAGGGCAATTACTGAAAGAGAGAGAGAGAGAGAGAGAGAGAGAGAGAGAGATGCTTTAGAGAGCTAATGCACATTACTGAACTTGATCTGAGTCATAAAATTACATTGTCATTGTATTATGTAATAACAGCAATAACAAAAGCTACTAATTGCCCAACTTTTAATATGTGTCAAACACTGTACTAGTACATTATATATGTTACCAAATTTAATCTTAAGAGACCCCTACAGAATACATATTGGAGATGAAAGAACAATATTTGGAGAGATGAAATAAATTAGTAGGAAACATTGATAGAATATTTTCAATTCATGTTGTTCAGGATCAATTTACCTTGGTACCCACCCTATGTCTACACTTGTCCATCCTCCTCCATCTAATGAACAAACTGAGTCACGTTCCACAGGCAAGTTGTAAGCACAAATGGAGCTCAAAACACTTATGTTAAGATAATGCCACCCTTATGTACGACTACCTGGAATGATAGCCCTCTCTCCTTTACTACTTAATGATTGGAAGACTTGAGAGGGAAATTTTTTCTTACACATTACAGAATATTTTATATTCTGATTAATAAGACCTATTAATACAAGGACACAATGGAAAAAGTAAAGGTTAACGTTTGTTTTTATTTTCAGTTGAAGAACAAAGGTATTATTTAATGCAATTAATTGTGTAAAGAACACTGTAAAATGTCAATAATACTATTGTCTTGCACAAAATTAACCTACTCCAAAAATATTTAATGTGAGAAATATACTCCTTGAGAGAGAATTCATACTTAACAAAAGCCCCATCACCTGAATTCTTAAAAACGGCTAGTATGTTACATGCTTCTTAGATTTCAATGTAACTTCATTATTATAATATATATTCAATTATTTTATTAAGACATTTAAAAAATAAATTTCCATGAGAGATAATGATAAAAGTTTGATGCATTCAATATTTTATGTCTAATTCATGCTAAGTCAATCACATTTTGCTCAATTCATTGACATCAATTTGGAATTTCTAAATGGATATAATTAACTCATTATTCTCATATGGTAGAATAATAAAAATTACCAAACTCTCTACTCCTTAGCAATTATGGTAGTTATCTGTCTTCCATAATATAAGTACTTTATTTTTGTATATATGAAGTATGTTTTCTAATTATTCAAAGACAAGTTACCTTTCAAATGATAATGACATAAAACTTGAAAATTATAATTTTGTATTTCAATAAATATTTTCCAATATCTTAAATTCTGAGGTTTTCTCTAATATAAAATACTAAAAAGGTAGTCAAGAGACTTAAATGTTTGTATTTAGTGAACTTTAGTACATCTTGTCAACTATGCTATCAATCAAATGAGTTTAGATGTCTACCACTATACCTATAATACTCTTTCACAAAGCACTGTTTTCCTATCAATTTCTTACCTTTCTTAATATTTTATGAAATATTTTATAATCTATTTCCTAGCCTTTCTGAACTTTTGTAGTTTTTGCCACTGGCCCTTAAAAAACACCTCATTCATTTAGTGCCTACTGACATTTTCTGGGACCTTTCTCAGCCACTTTTATTAGTTTCTCTCATAGGTGGCCCTTAAAAATCTCAATATTCTTTTCTAAATTCATTTTTATTTTTTAAGTACTAGAGATTGATCCAAGGGCTTGGTGCATGCTGGGAAAGGGCTCTACCACTGAGCTACATCCCCTGCCCTTAAAATCTCAATATTATTTGTGAAGTGTCCTGGTTTCCTAGTATTTTCTTCTTTTAATAAACTCCTCCCTCCAATGATTTGAATTACCATGTATTCATTGAGTCCCAAGCTTATACCTTTGGTATAACCCTTTCTCTTAATCACTCATTTACTAATATTCCCATTAGATATATTCATTTGACTAGGTCATTGCTACCTCAAGTTCAATATAGCTAATTAAATTTATATTTTTCTTCCCAACTGTTAGTCAGCTTTCATATCTCTAATCAAAATATTCAACAAAACCAACTTAGTGAAGGGAAAGTTTATCTTGGCTCATAGTCTCAGAGGTTCAATCCATTGAATACATTGCTCTGGGCCCAAGAGGATATAGGACTTTATGGTAGAAGGGGATGGAAGAGGAGCACAACTCCCTTTGTGGTGGTCAGGAAAGGGTCACAGGGAAGATAAATACTTCCAAGGCATGCTCCTAGTGACCCCCCACTCCAGCTACCATCTACCTGTCCAAAGTTACCATCTAGTCCATTCAAACTAGAATTGACTAGCTCTCACAATTCAATCATTTCTCCTCCAAATATGCCTGCATTAACACAGGATTGTGGGACATCTTATGTCCAAATCATACCACCAACCCTAAGAATTTTGCCCTTCCTCCTTCCATAACTTTTTCTACCTCAATTAGTGAGTGCAGGCATGGAGATCTTGATGGCATTAGTTTCCACTCTTGTTTGAGGGCATTCTTATTTCCTGTAACCTAAACCTAATCTAGTACTTCTTCAATGTGATGTTAAGTCATCCTCCACTCTTTCTCCCCATAACTTCTATGGTACTAACTGTTCCCATTCTTTCTTGGTTACTAATCTCACTGGTCACTCAGTTTGTAGATTCACCTCTCTCCATTCTAAGCAAACAATGTATCAATCTCCTCCTCAATGCCTCCTTCCAATGCCTTTCCTCTACTTAGAAATAAAACTGCCACATAGTTTTCTTTCAATCTAGTCCCAATTTAGCTCAGGGTGTTAAATCCTTTCATTCTTACCAAACCTCCTGGGCATAAACTGTGACATGCCACTGCTTTTGAGATGTAGTGATGCTGTCATCTTTTTTCATTTTTATTTTCTCTCTTCTCTCTGTCTTCCACTCCTACCTCAGGAAAAATTCAAGTCATCCTTCAAGATCAAGATCAAATATTAAATCTTCAAAACCTTTCATATCTCATTTTTCTACTGCATAACCTCTCTATTCTCATAATGTTCCATTCATGAGGATGGTATGCCATGTTGCAATTGTATATTCACACTAGTCTTTTTGTTTCTCGCTGACAGGCATCCTTCCCCAGTTCTTCATCCAGTGTGACCTCCAATTCAGTGACCTCACCATTAATGTGGTTCCCTGTGAACTTCTATACAAAGGTCCAGCTAGCCTTATTAGAACAGACATCCTGAACTGTCTCCCCTTTCTCTATCAGTTCCCTTCCTGCCCTTTTTTTTTTCATTATGTTAAACCTACCTGGGTCTTTATTTTCATCAAGTGATAAGCATATATGATTCTGTCACCTCTGTTTTCATTTATAATGTATTTCTTTCCTTTAAATACTTTCTAGGTCCTTTGAGAACTACTTTCAGCTCCTTTATAGATATAGTGATGTCTCCTTTCCCACTGGGGAAAAAAGCGAAGTGGTCATTATCTTGCTCTCCAGTTTATTCCACTATTTCCCCCCATCAAACCAAGGATCCCCATTAAAGAGGAAGCATTATCATCCTCATCATACTAGCTTAGAGTTTTCACATAAGGTTTACAAAATTGCTCTCTCCCACAACACACTCATTTGATTTTCACAACACTGGGGAAAGTGAGTTAAAAGAAGGTTTTAACACATTTATATGCAGTTGAGAAAACTAAGGGTCAAAAGTTAAGTGAACTGCCAACACTCTTACAGCTATGGGGAGCTGGAACTGGCACTCAAATCAAGGTCTCCATCTCCTTGCTCCTGAGAGCTTTCCACTATTTGAAGCTGTTTATTGGCTTGTGTTCCCACCATGACATTTATGTTGACATATATTGGCAACTCAGATGCTGTACAGTGAATGTTGTCTAAGCTCTCTCAATCTGAATTACTGCTTGGCTCCTGTAACTTTGATGGTACAAATTTTAACTAAGCAAGTACAGCTTTGTCCAACACTTACTTAGAAACTCTTACCAGTCTTCCAGATAATACCACTTAATAGTAAATTATAGTTTGATTAGTGTTTGACATTGAGAATGAGCTTTTGAAAAGTAAAGTCATGGCTTTAGCTACAGAATAGCTTCAACTCTTTATTTTAAATGGAAATAAACTAATTTGATCTTTTTGCATTCATTAATCAATCTTTAAAGTATTAGCAAGAATCATTTTGCTTTTTCAAATATGTGTGGATAGCTTTGCAATATTTCATGACAAACTCTGTGTTTTGGCTTTAAATAAATTTCTGATTAATCAAAGTTGTTGCATAGATGTAACTTCTTTAAAAATTTTGGATATCAGAACTATTAGTCTGTCCCTTCAGCAGGGCAGCAGTAATGGGCTAAAGCCAGAAAAAAGACCACCAACTTGTTTCCAATCCCATGATGAATGCGGACTTCCTTTTCACCACATCCCTCTCAATGTTTAGGGATTGCTTTGCAACTCTTAAAATATCCCCAGCCCTAAACAGCAGGAATAATCCTTTCCCTTTTGCTTTCTTTCTATGAACATGCGAAGTCTCAGGTTGGCTGAAGAACTCTCAGTGTCCTTTAATGGACAATGAAAGCAAGCCCACAGGAGAGGGGATGGTCATTCCTCACTTGGTATTGTTTTCCTGCCTGTCAGGGCTTCACCATGACTTTGGAACACCTCCCGGAAGATACTGAGAGGCAGTTAGCTACTGCTTTTGTTAGTTGTTTGAAAAACAAAGCAAAAGAATTCTCAAGGAAGGAAAAGTTTATGAACAAACATCCTAATAATTATACACTTTAAAAATCATATTAATTCACTCATTACAAATTGAGCTAAACACAATCTTCGCGGTGAGTGGTTGGAGCCCCCTTTGCCTTTAACTGTTAGAACTGCCCTCACTTGGCTTGTTTCGGAGTGTCCCACATATCACAAAGCTGCACTTAACAAAATCAACTCTACATCCACATACTTTGCCGCACGAAGCATCCTGTTTGCCTAAAGACAGAATATAGACTGGGGATAAACTGCTTGTTCTTTGCTAGATATGTATTTGAAACTCCTAACAGAATGAGAATCCAAAGGTTAAAAATATTGCACTTCATCATGAAAGTGCAGCGTTGCCCTCATTAACTGCAGAACTGCGAGAGAAATATCATTCCAATGACTCACTGTTGCCTCTTAGTTGTTATGTTTTTCTTTCCTAAGAGCATCGGACATGACCTAATTTGCTTGCAGGAATCATACTTTTTCCCTTACAATCCCAGCACAGTCTGGCCATCTAGGAGCACCAGGGTCCCTTCAGGAGCCCAGCAGCTCCGTATTGTGGACCCAGATGTGAAGATGGAAGGAAGGGGCAACTCCGTGCCACTTACCAGTCTTCCACAGATAGAGGGTAGGTGCCTCCGACTCGCCCTGCGCCGCAGCCCCGCAGGCGCCCGGGCACAGCAGAAGCAGGAGCAGTGGCAGCGGCGGCAGCAGCTGCAGGACGCCCCGGCGTGGTCCCGCAGCGCCCCGGCTCCCGGACACCGAGCGCCTCGCTTGCAGCCCCATGCTGCCCGCAGCCGCTCCAGGGTCCGGATTCGCAGCACGTTGGTTCGGCAGGGAATTTTTCTTTCCTTTTGGAACGTCTTCCCAAGGAGTACAGAAAGCAAAGCTCTTTCCTGCTATTGTTCGCTTCAGATGAAAAGGAGGGAAAGAGCATCTAACACCAGGGAACAATAGCGTCCGTGGTGGCCGTGGACACAGCCGCCGCCACCGCCGCTGGCGGGGATGCTGCCGCCGCTGCCATTCCGTGCAGAGTGGCAGGTTCTAGCAGCGAGGGAGGCAGCCGTCCGCAGGGGGCCCCAGCTGACTGAGCAGGTCCGTGAGGTCTGGGAGGCAGCGCAGCCCCCGCCGCCAGCTGGAGAGAGAGGAGGGGGGCGTGAGCCGAAAGGAGCTAGAGGGGGCTGGAGGCAGGGGGAGGTGAGAGCGCGAGGGCGAGAAGGGGAGCCAGGGAAGCGAGAGCCGGCTGCCAGGCAGCACCCAGCCCGGGCACACCCGCCCAGAGAACTCCAGTGCACATGGTGCGATGAAATATGTTTGGAAGGTACACCAATAAAAAGAATCATCACCCGGCAGCCTTCAGAATGACGAACAACTGCCATTGAAATTCATCCTCACCCAAGGAGTCAAATGCTAGATCTAGTGGTGTGTTATTCTTAGTGCATATTTACACAAAGCATCGGTGTTGCTAATGTGTTTTTAAGCCATGGCTTCTGAATTACTTTATGTGAGAAACACCATTTATGATCAGATGTGGAAAACGCAACTACTACTTGCTGTCAAAAAATGCACTTAAACTCTTCCTTAAATGTTGTTTTTAACTTAAAGTAAGCCATTCTTCCCTTAAAACTGAATTCATACCTAAGAAGCAAGCACAATGCTAAGTAATGACATGAATAAAATTTCACAAAAACTAATCATAAAATTATATTTCAGATATGAAGTACTCTCTCTGTTAAAAATACGCAACTTCTAAGTATCCAGATAGTTATGAATGAAATAATAGGGCTAAATGAGTCAGTAACATTGTGTGGCTATCTCCTAATTAGTAAATTCTATGCTTAAAATTCTGACGGAAATTTCCCTTCATACTTAGGGTAGAAAAACACCTTTCATTATCTAAGTTAGGAACCACATGGTTTTGTGGCTTTTGTTCTTTGTGTTTTCACCTTCTTATATCAGTACCAATAGAAGAATGGGTGAAGTCAAATTATGCTTTACACTTTCTCCCTTTCCCACAATAATAATTGTTTATTATTAATTCATTTCCTAGTAAACCTAAAATCAACGTACTTAGTCAATACAAAATTCAGCAAACAAAGCCAAAGAAAACTTCTCCCTCTGGTTAGAAATTTTCTGCCAAATAAAATAAAATTTTTTTAAGCAGGAAAACTATTTGGAGTAAATTTTATGAATTTACTCCAAGACAGAGCAACCCAGGGGTTTAAAATGAGGAAGCTACTGTTTCTGAAAGAGGAAACCTTGCCTCAGGCTCCCTGGGGACACTTGTCATTTTGTGGAGCTTTCCAGACACAGCCCTCTGCATGCATTAGATTAAAAGCAGGTTTGATCAAATAATTCCCAGGTCCTGCCTGTTTAAGTATTCTGACATCAGAGGAAATTAGCTTCGTGGAAGGTTGCAAATTTGGTCTTTGTTTACTTTTCTCTCTGTTAGGCCTCTAAGAGGGCATTAAAAGCTCAGAGAGCCCTAGCTCTGTGTCTGTGATTAGGAGAGATAAACTAGTGTGGATTACTATTTCTTCTCTGGTGAAAAACAGGCAACAATCAAAAGATCATAGGTTGATAAGGGATACAAAGGAAGCCTGATCCTACCTATGTACAGCTCCCTGAAGAAGTACTTCTTTCAATAGTTATGCCACAGAGGAAAGAGAGACTGCTATTGCTTCCTGGGTTCTTCCCTATCCAGGAAAACTCTATACAAAACCACTCCACAAGAAGCATTTCCCTACTGTTTATATTTCTCAGGTATTGTTCATGCCCTAAACCCTGGGATTCTCTAACTCTTGCACAGGGAGAATGCACAGGGGAAGTAGTTTGTTAATAGCAGCCATTCTAAGAATTCTTGGGAAGCCCAAACCTATTCACCATGTGGAAATTCATTATATAACACAGGACAGGGAATGTGAGGAGTCAAGTTAGTACATTTTCATGTGCAGGATAGTTACCCAGCCCTTCACAAAGCCATCAGATGCCATACTCAATAGCTTAATGTCAAAAGAAAATTCAAGGTTCTGATCTTTGTATTTATCCATCATTAAAGTATTTGTATATGAACCAAGGTCAGCTTCTAAGTCAACATTTCTTGCCATTTAAAATACACAACTAGGATGTCAAGTTCTACAGTAGTGTTTGAAAATAGCCAACAATTGGATTCCTTAATTTCAACTTACACAAAGACTAGGGAACACACACACACACACACACACACACACACACACACACATCACTTATTAGCAGTGAAGACACCTCTGAATTATGCTACAGAACTAAGTCATACAAACATTTGTCTCCACCACTGCCACATATCTGTTCATAACAATGTCATTACTGCACTTGAGGACAAAAAAGTATGGGTCTCTAAGGAGACAAAAGTGATATATAAATATATATATTCAGATACATGTTCCTTTGTGAAAGCAATAATGTCCAGTTGGATAAATCCTTTCAATAAAACTGATAGATTGCAAGAGATGGCAAGATATAGCAATCTTTGTTTTCTAGAATATGATATAAATAATACACAAATGTTTAATGACATGATGTCAAAATTGAGTCATGAGAAGTCTCAAGGATGCAGATTAAATTGACCATCTGTACGGCTTGCCATGAATTAAGTCATTCATCGTTTTTCATGAAGAACTGTTCAAGTATTAATGAACCAGGGCTATAAAAGTTTTCCAAACCAATGGATGAGAAATGCAAAACATATTCTTTTAATATTTAGAAATAAGACAAGTTTGAACCTATGGTTTCTTATGTGATATCCTTAATCGGCCTTTGTTATGTTTGCTATAATTTCTAAATTCCAGAGAATGAGGGTATGTACATACCTATGCATGTTTTCTCTTTTAGTACAATAAAGAATATAAACATACTTCATGACTCTAAGACATGTGGAAAATGACTTCCTGTGAATAGTATCAGTACTTGAAATCTATAATAAAAAATTCAGTTACTTGATAAAAAGAGAAGCAATTATTGTCATTTATGTTTATAAATATAATAAATGATGCAATGTAAATAAAATTATTTGTTGATAGAATATTACATAGAAAGTACATAGAGATATCTATTTTGAAATAAAATTTTAAAATAAATTTCTTCAAATAACTCTATCTTTCATCCACGGGAAAATAAAAACAAACAAAAAACACCCAAAGGAATTCTACTTGTACATCCTCTAGGTGTCATACTTGACTAAGATTTAAGTTTGATAGAATTTATTTTAGGCTTATTTCTATGGCCCTCTTCCCTGCCACACCCATCAAATTGTCAAAAGATAAAACATTTCCCTTTGATCATTGTAGTAAGTAGCCATAGATTTTACTTTTTTTTTTCCAACTCTGGCTCTAATATTCATCCTCTCTCTTCCTTCTATTACCTTTTTTATTAATAAATACTTATCTGTTAGTTGGTTGACTGCTTCACAGATTTTAATTTTGCATGGTTGAGAGGAGCACAGATTCTAAATTTCATATCAATTTACAGAAAATTAATCTCGGGGCTTCTCCATTTTATTAAGCGACTTGTTAAACAATATCTCCTGAGAATAGTTGGACCCTTGTTTTGTGCATCAGGTGAAAACTTACAATATTTTGGTTCAGATCCTATAGAGCTTTTGGATGGATCATTTACTGTAGGCTTCACAGCAGCAATACTGCTTACAAAATCCACCAGTGGTGACATGGGAAAATGTTTCCAGAAAGAACACTGTGACCGAAGGCAATGAGTTTGGCACTTGAAAAGTACAGGAAAATAACATGTACAAGGGCAACAAAACTGACTAGTTGTCACTAGTTGTATTGATGTCTACAGAGGGATAATATAAAGGTCTTGTCTATTAACAAATAATGGGAAATGAAATGTGAAGAGCAGAAGTTCTCTTTGGTATCTGAAAAAGAGACCCTTGTCTCCTATAGTGGTAAAGTAGAAAAACCTGAAGACCAAACTGAAAACTTAATGGTAGATAACTTCAAAGATAACTGAATGATCAACCAAGGCGAGACTGTTAAGCTAAGATCAGGTTCCTACTGGGAAAAACCAGGGATGTGAGATATGGGACAAGTTCATCTGGGTTGATGCCCCAAAGGTTTGAATCAAAGGATCCTTTAAACTCTCACAGACTCAGCAGTGGCCCATCCACCTCTATTATGAGCTGGCACATCCTGGAAGGCCAAACTCAGGACCAATCCTGGCCTCCTCTTGTGGATTACAAACTGATGGTTAAGTTTCATCATGAAGCTGCTTAGGACTTGCTGAGCCTGATAGGAGTGGAAAAAGACCACATAGCAAGGAGACCCAAGAATCAGCCAGGACATATTGGTGAAGGCCAAAGAGAATTCATAGGGGCTAGATTTTGCAATTTTTTGATTAAAGGGACCAGAACACAAAACATGTTTATACATATGAAGTAATACCTCAGTGTGTTTGTTTCTCTTTCTGATGCTGTGGATCAAACCTAGGGCCGCATATATCCTAGGCAAGCATTCTCCCACTGAATTACCCCTAACCCCCTCACTGTGTCTTTAATGTGCATCTCCATGTTGATTAGTGAGGTCAGTTACCTTTCCATAAGTCTGTTGATTATTTCATGTTATATGTCTTTTTGAGAATGATTTCTATTCTGTTCCTTTGCTCATTTTTAATTAAGTTACTTGTTTTTATTTTTGCTTTATGTTTCTTATATATAGTTGCATATTAATCCATTATCAGATTATAGATTTTGTTTATCACAAAATGTTTATTTTATGAGGTAATGCATTTACCTGTCTAAATTTAGTCATTCCACAGGACATATTTCTAAATGTGGTGTACATATGACACAAAAGTTTATCTGTCAGTTTACAAAAAATAATAAAAAGCATTGGGTTCTGTAAACTTCAACAAAATTTTTCCCTGTTTGTAGATTGCATTTTTATTTTGGTGATTGTTTTCTTTACATGCAGAACCTTTTTAGTTTTATGTAACTTTGCAAATTTCCCCCTTATTACTGCTTATTTGCATTACATATATTTTCAAGTTTTTAGTTTTCTTTAGTTTAAAATATATTTTTATTTCCCTTGATTTATTTTAATGACATTTTAAAAATTTATACAGAAAATTATATTTTGGGATGCCATGTTTTTCCCATACATGTAAACATTGTGGGATGTTCAAATCCATTATTATGAATTTTTTTTAAACCATGGGATATTTTTAAATGTATTATTTAATTTCAAAATATTTTTAGGTTTGCAGGAACTAATTTTTGTGTGGAACTCTAATTTACCTGTGATAAGAGGATACACTTTGCACAGTTTTGTTTATATTTATGGGCTTGGCCCCAAAACAAGACCTATACTGGAATATGTTTAATGTGTATTTAAAAAGAAAATATATTCTTCAGGCATTCAGTGGATGATCTGTAAAGGCTGAGTTGCTTAAATATTTTGTATTCTGGCTGATACTTTAAATGTTTTTTCAATTACTGAGAGTGGGTTAGGAAGGCATATTTAGTTCTGTTCACTCTTGTGTCACGTATGTAGTCGGGTGCTCTGCTGTTGCTGGGCATACACATACATTCTTATATAGTCCTGACTTATGGCTCTTTAACATTAGCAAAGGCTCATTGTCTCTATTAATTTTTTCTTGTCATGAAGCTCACTTTTTCTGATAACACAGCTCCCCCCATTCTCTTTTGGTTGCTCTTTGCTTGGATATTATTTTACATCCTTTAATTTCAAGTTACGTATTTGAACCTAAGTTATTTATGTTATAGACAGCCTATAGTTAAGTCTTTTTAATCAAGTTCAACAATCTATGCCTTTGGATTATAGTTTTTGTTCATTCACATTTAATGCAATTATTATTGGTTAGATTTATATGTGTTCTTTTGCTGTTTTATAGGCCTTATATCAATTTAAATTATAATTTTATTGAGATATAATTTATATATCATAAGAAGAAATCATTAGGGCTTACAAGTGGCTCAGTGGCCCTGTGCTTTCCTAGCAGCATTCATTTTAGATCATTCAATCCCCAGCACTGTTTAAAAAAAAAAAAAAAGAATGAAAGAAAGAATAAACCTCATTAAAAGTACACAATTGCTGCATATGGACTCAGGAGGCTGAGGTAGGAGGATCAAAAGTTCCAAGACAGCCTCAGTAACTTAGCGAGACCCTATCTCAAAAGGAAAAAAAAAAATTTAAAAATGCCTGGGGATGTAGGTTAGTGGTAAAATGCCCTGGGTTCAATTCTAGTAAATAACAAATGAATGAATGAATATAATCTACTGGTTTATTCACAAATTTGTACAATCTGCCCCATCATATAATTTCAGAATGTTTTCATTAAGCTATAAAAGGAATTCCAAACCCATTAGCAATCACTTTCATTCTGCCTGTCCCCCAGATCCTGGCAATGACTAACACTTCTATCTCTATGGATTTACCTAGATGTTTGATATAAATTGAAAGATACAAAATGTGGCCTTTTGTGAATGTCCTTTTCCACTCATTATCCATTTTCAAAGTTCATTCATAGGTATCATGAATCTGCACTTTATTCCTTTTTATGACTGAATATTTTTAGTGTATGCATATAACTCATTTTCTTTACCCACAAATCAGTTGTGGGCCTCTAAGTTGTTTTTACTTTGGGGACTATTAGGAATAATGTTGCTATGAAGATGGAAGTACATCTCATATCTTTTGTCCTCTGCTCCCTCTTTTTCTTTCTTCCATTGTTTTAGCATACTGTTTTAATTCACCTGGATTTTTAAAAGCAATTTCTGAGTTAATATTCTTTCTGGTTACTCTAGGGACTACAGTATTCATCTCAGATTTTCATAATGTTCATATCACAAATTTAATTCTCACAAAACATCCTTTTTTTGACTCATCTGTTTCCTTCCCTCTCCTGTTTATGTATTGTAATCCCCCCAAAAGTGATACAAAAATTGCTACACAAAATCTTACATCTTTTAGAGAAGTTTGATGAAAATATAAATTTACAGAATCTTTCATATTTTTGGACAGTTTGTAATGATTTCTGGCAATCATGTCTTCCTGTGGGTTACAGTTACTTTCTGGCTTTACTTTTTTTCAGATCTACAGACTTCCATCAGTAGTTTCTAAGTCAGGTCTTCAAACAGTGAATTCTCTTGGACTTAATCAGGTAATGTCTTCATTTCACCTCCATTTCTGAAGAATGGTTCTGTTGAATAAAAATTTCTTGGCTGAAACTTTTGTAGTCTTCAATACTTCAAATGTAACATCTCACTGACTCTGACAACCATTGTTCCTAAGTAAAAGTTTGTTAATATAGATGTGTTTTTTAACGTATGTGGACCTCTTGTATTTTGAATCATTTTTCCTTTGATTTCTTAAAATATCTTCTCATTATATTTTTGGTGGGTCTCTTTCTCTATCCTAATGCTTTTAAGATTTTTGGGTATTCAAGGTTTGTCATAAATTTGAGAATTTTTTGAGATTTTTTTTTTATGTTTCAAATATATGTTTCTTTTTTTATATGTTTCAAATATAATATTTTTTCTACTTCATTCATTCTACTCTCCTAGGAATTCTATGACCTATTTGTTTGAATGCTTAATTAATTGTGGCTCACAAGCCTTTGAGGTTCTTTTTATCTTTTCTAATAGTTTAGATATGAAGTGTCCCCAAAAGCTCATGAGATAACACAAGAAAGTTTGGAGGTAAAATGATAGAGTTATGAGTGCTTTACACTAATCAGTACATATTCACCACCTTATCAGTCACAGATTCCTACATTCAGGTAATTGTGTCCCAGAAAATTCTTACGATTTTTCTTTGTCTGGAACATCATAACTCAGAAGGTTTTCAGGTCAGCAGGTAAGATCTACAGGTGGGCATGTTAAATTCTGCTGTTGATGTTTTAATGGGGTTTTGGAATTCAGCAGAGAAAATTTAACCTATCATACTCAATTGGAAGTCAATGTTTTATTTTCTATTTTTCTTTTTCTTTTATATTTCCCAATCACTTATTAAAACAAGCTTTTAACATTTAATTGGAGCTCATTTCATGAAAACTTAATATAAATCTGTTAAATCAGAAGAAATAAGTGGGGAAGATACTATCATGTGGTAAATAAAAAACATTTTAAAAAATTTAAGAACTTTCTCATGTAATTAGTGATGAGCTTGGAGGTAGTAGAATGCCAGGATTTCCCTGGACATACTGTGCCCAAATTAGGGACAGCCTTTGACTTCACTGCAGCGATGCTGTAGGGAATGACTTCAATGAAGAAATACAAAAATGTGTCTAATTTGAATTTGCTTGGACTAATTCAAGGTCATAATATGTATAAGACAAATACTTGTGAAAAGAGTGCAATAATTAAAAAAAAATTCACTTGCCTTAGAAGTGATAAAGAATTGTTCTTTGATTTAATTAGGAAGAGAAACACCTGCACCTCAATATTACAGGACCCATATGCAGAATAAATTCAAAGACAATAATTCCTAGGAAAATGATGAATTTTGACATGTTATAGTTCATATCTGAAGTGCCCTCTAAACACTCAGGTGTTGAAGGCTTGGTTCCAAATGAAACAATGCTCAGAGGTGGGGATTTGGGGAACTGATTGGATTCTGAGGGTTTTGACATCAGTGAAATCATCCACTGATAGCTGGAACAGACTCTACCATGGTAGAGGCATGGACTATGGGACCTAGACTAAATAGTGGTTCCTTTGGGGCTTTACCTTAGGGACTATAATTTACCCCTGGTCCTTTCTTCTCTTTCTGTTTCCTGCCTGCCATGAGGCAAACATCTTTGCTCCACTAAACCCTTTTGCCATGATATTCTGCCTCATCTCTGGCCCAAAGCAAAAGGGCCAGTTGACCATAGACTGAAACCTCTGAAACCATGAGCCAAAATAAGTCTTTCCTCCTGCTGAGCATGCTGGCCCATGCTTGTAATCTCAGTGACTCAGGAGGTTGAGGCAGGGGATTGCTAATTCAAGTCCAGACTTGGGAATTTAGCAAGACCCTGTCTCAAAAATAAAATAAAAAGGGCTGGAATATAGCTCAGTGATAAAGTCCCCCTGTATTCAATTTAAGGCAATCAATCAATCAATGTTTCCTTCTCTAAGTTGTTTATTTCTTCAGGTATTTGTCACAGCAATGAAAAGCTGACTAGCATAATATACATGATCACCCCTCAAAATGAACTGAGTGAAGCATGCCTTGCCTTCACAATGAAATTTATTTTGCAAAAGTTATTCTTACTCTAGAAAAACTGTTAAAATATTTTGCAAGTCTTGTTGATATTTTAAGTCAACACATCTTCTATGCTATCGAGAAATGAGCTGCCTTTTTTTAAACATAGTAGGTGGTGAAAAGAGATCAAGTGTTCAATACATCTTGTCATTGGTAAGTGTAAGATGTATTCACTCTTGTTGACTAAGATGTGCTTAGATCTCACACACCATTATAATTCAATCAGAACTGTATTTATGCTGAATTCACATTTGGCAATAAAAAACAAGCTCAGTGTAAGATAAAGATATGACAATTTGAGAAAAAAAAAAAAAGCAAATGTCTTTAAATTAACTCAATCCATTGTACTACCCTGTGGTGACAGCAGCCGTCACTACCAATTTTCTCAAACTGCTAGTACAAGTCTATAACTGAAAACAGTATGAAAAGCTTTCTAATTAATTGCTACTGGCAGTTCTGCTACTTTCAAAAGTTTTTCCCTTGAGATATAGATGCTAACCTATCTCAGTATATAATAATTGCATCATTTTTTCTTTATGAAGAAAATAATTTTTTTCACTTGATAACTGGTAGGACAGAAGAAAATGCAGTAGGTTTTAGAAGATGATAAAAAGAAAAAAATAAAGGTATTTTTAAATTCTTTTTTTTTTTTTTTTTTTGGTTGGGAGCTGCCAAATTGGCTGACCAACAGGTGACCATCTAATGTTATGTGACTCAACTGAGAAAAGAGATGAACATAGGCAGCTAAGATATAATGTGAATAAAAGCAGCTCTTCAAAACTGTATTAGGAGACAGGACCATTTCATTCATAACATATTTCACTTAACAAATTGTTGTCAAAACTCAATGTAAGAGGGCTGATAGTGAGGACAAAATGTATTTATAAACGTGTCTCTAAAACAACAGTGATAGAAACCACATTTTGCCTGCTTGAATATTCTGAAATTGCTCAATGTTTAGCCCAAATTAAAAATAAAATCCAGCATTAACTAAATAATAACACCATCAAAACCACATATGCCCACAATCTAGATCTGAACTCTTAACCAATGGTTGAGTCATGAACCAGTGGTGGGCAAGAATGTGTAATATGAATATGTAATTAAATCACAGGTTTTTAATGATCTCCATTACGTTTCCCATATCAAACCTTCACTGAAAATTTACTCATTCAACCAGTGGGAAAATCTTAGTGACTGCCTAAGTGCCAGGCACCATGTCAGACTCTGGAGACACAGTGACATGTATGCATGTCATTGATGAGCATGAGTCAGTCACAGACTTCATGCATGCTGGTGCTGAGCATGGAGCTATATACTGCAGCCACATTGCCTGTTCTTCAACATCTGGACAACATAACATGTATAGTCAACATCACATATACAAAGATAAAGTTTCATTCAAATGAAAGTTCATTGATGTATTAATAACCCGAGTATCACATTGACATGTAAGTAACTAACAGTGGCCATTATCCTCAACTGGTAATTTACAGAATAAACTGCCCAGATAGGCAGCCCCACAGTGTGTAATGAGCACAAACTTCATGCTTTCTGTGTTATCATTGCTCATATTTGAATCCTGCTGTTTTCACTTTTCTGAGCTGCTGAGATGACTGCACATTCTTGGCATCTAAAACTCAGGTCTCTTCCCTGATAGGCAAGGTACAAAACCTATAATCCATCTTAATTTCACCCTATGTGATTTAAAAGGAGGTGTTGGTGGGAACAACAGAGGCATCATTGACAATGGCTAATGTGGAACAAAACAAAAAAACAAAGACAGCAATAAAAAAGATATAATGGATTTAAATGACAAGAGATTTCTCTTTAATAAAAATGAAATATAGATCCACACTCAATTATATTTCAGTAGCTTATTATGCAATCATGGGGCTACTAATGAATTATGTCTCCTTAGAAAAGGTGGTTTCATAGAAAAAGAATAAGTAGATTTTTAAATGGGTAATATGTTGCAGTTGACATTAGCACAGATGGTATTTTTTAATGAATAAGAGCACTGATATATTTCATTCTTTCAGATCATAGAAATACAAAGGAATAATAATGTTAGTCCATTTTTAATAATCAATGTCTTAATATTTTTTCCATAAATGCCTATAAGCACATATGCTTATTACTGACTTAATATGGACCATAATTTTTCATGAAATTTTTTAAAAATGTAAGTGGTTTATATTGAACTTATATTCTTTTTCTTTTTGTGGTGCTGGGGATTGAACCTAAGGATGCACTACCTCTGAGCTACATCTCCAGCCCTTCTTATTTTTTGAGACATAGTTTAAGTTACCCAGGCTGGTCTCCTATTTGTGACTCTGCTGCCTCAGCCTATCCTGTTGCTGGGATTACCGGCATGCACCACTGTGCACAGATAGCCACCCTATTTCTCATTCATTAAAAGGAATTGCCTTGTGAGGTTGAGGGAGCAGGATGACAAGTTTGAAGCCAGCCTTAGCAAAATTAGTAAAAGCCTGTCTCAATATTTAAAAAATAAAATAAAATGGGATGGGGATATTAATATATACTTCAGTGTCAGAATACCCCTGGGTTCAATCCCTGGTGGAGGCCAGGGGGAAGAACCTTCACCACAGGATAAATAAACCTAATGCTTACCTCCAAGCAGTGCATACTTAAAATACACAGTAAACATTTGCTTTTACAGCATGTTCCCCTCTGTAAATTATGAGTTTTGCAACATTTCTTTAAATGGTTTTCACTATTATTGCATTGCAAAAGTGAGATCATATTCTTTGTACGCACTTCATTATCTCATTTGATTGGGTTTTAATTCTGGCAACATACAGCAGAGGCTGATGTGCCTTTTGCAATTTGAAACAGTGATTGCATGCTGAGAATAATTAGCTTCACTAAGGCAGAACAAATGATTTCTTTGCAAAACACTAAGTCTGTGTTTCAACAAAGATAATGGCAGAACATCCAAGTTGTCGTGGGTCTTTTCCTTTAGTGGATATTTTCATTTAATTAACATTTTTTGTAATCTTAATTCCTTAAAATCTAAAGTAACAGATTATAACAAACAGTTGGTGAAATCAAAAGGCATGAAGATCTTTTTATTCTAATCTGATCATCTGATTTGTCAGTGTCCTTATAAAAATATTTATTTTACATGGATAATTTACCAAATATTTATTTCTAATCATAATTTAAGCAAAATAATTTAATAGTTGGGTGTGGCTACCAGAAGTGTAGTGGACTATCCTTCCTGCTCAATTTGTTCTGAAATTTTGAAGATCTTTTATTAATCTAATGTGGTTAGACTAATGACATTTATAAAAAGCCAAATTAGATTTTTCTGTACTTGTTTTCAGTGAGATAATATGAACATGATAATTAAATCACACAAATCAATTTGTATTGAAGTCATTTAGTAATAGCAACAACAGAGAGATGATTAAAATTTCTTATATTTAAAAACCTAATCTTCTCTAATACTGGTAAAATCTGTATAAAAAAGTTCATTCAATTGTGTAAATTTTAGTTACTATTCTTAGTGAGTTCATGATTATTGCAGCACTGAGTGGAAGCATCAGAGTTTACTGTGCAACCAAAGGTCGTAAGTGCAAACTGCTCCGAAATTAAACCCTAACTTTCATATCCCTATATGAGTGCAGGAAACTCAGTTGTCATTTCTTAATTTTACTCAAGTTTTTGTACAGAACATTAAATCTATTATGTGTATGCTTTAGATCCCTGAGCATTCACAGAGCATCTATATTGATTACTAAAACAGCTGCTGTTTCTATTACACTTTCAGATGCCAATGATCTGACAAATCTAGTCCTGCAAAACTCCTTGGACTTCACATTGACCTTAATACTGCCCATAAATTCATCCTCTAAACTGTCTCTGAAATAATCAGGCACACACAAGCTTTAAAGGATTTTGAAAAAATAAATTTAAAAAATAAAATATTTAAGCATGAGTCTGTTTTCTGGTCTTTAGCCTCACTGGTGGACAGATAGAAAATGAAAACATTATCAAGTTTCATTGTCTATCATTTCAATCCCGGATGTTAACAAATTTCTATTATTTAAGATGTGAGAAATACTTGAAGGACCTAAGAAATCACTCTCCTTTATTCAATTTAAGGGAAGTAAATCACCAAAAAAGTTTAGTACTTTTTGAAAAGTGAGGTTTTTTTTCTGTAGCATTGTGAATTCTGAGGAAAATTGGGAAATGTGAAGCTCGTCGTACAGATGCTCTTAATACCTGTGCTTTAATCAAGATACCAGCCCAGTTAGCAAATATAATGAAAATTATTTGGCAATTACTGGAGCAAATGATAAAAAAGTGAATTTAAGAAATGCAATTCCAAAAAGTACAAAATATTGGTCCAAGAACATTTCTTAATTTAATTCAACTTCTTATAGACACTGTTTATCTAATAATGTGTATTCTTCACAACCTCCAAGCATTCACAGAGGTGTCCAAATTCATTAGTTTAGTAAATGACTTCAATTAAGTTCAAGGTATATATACTTTTTATTTTTATTTTTTTTTACAAAATTCCATTTCTGTTTCTGTTGGTTAGATCAGGTTGAAAAGTATACTTACCTTATTTAACAGATGTGAATTCAAAGGATATTTGAAAAAATAAGAAGGTTCATTGAAATGCTGCCCTATTGCAGTGTTAATTTTTGTTGCAAATCAAATCTAGTTGCCTTAGCAACCCTTTCATTTCAGAAGTTCAAAGTGAATCTAACCCTCTTAAAAGAATATAATTGGAAAACCATGGCAATTTACTAAGAATATCATGATGTTGAAATAGTTTAATCATTAGTCTAGAATTGGTGACAAATTATTGTGGTATCATAAAAGAGGATGATGGCTACTGTGCAGAAGTGTTTAAGTGTCAATAAAACAGAGATTGCTTTTCTCACACATGATGAGAAAAGATTGATTTGGCTGTACATCAGTGAAAGAAAAAGTATAATAAGATATAATTATGATTGCATCCTCTATAAAATAGATATTACCAAGCTCATTTATTTTATATGTACTAGTTGGGTGTCCTACTTTTTTACCATTTTGAAATTAACTTTAAACAGACCAATATATATGTGAATGTATACACTGTCCCCACACATATTAAATAAAACAATACAGGCAAATCATACTAACCAAGAAAAGCAACCAGATGTGAAGCTGAACCACAGACATGGAGAGGGTAAGAAAGAGTTTTGCTGTTGCTTGCCAAAGTCCATTGGCTTAACTTCATCAATCCTGATACCAAAAAGGGTCAATAAAAGGATGATGCTTGTATTCCTACCACCAGCCATGTCCCCAAATGCCATCATTTCTAAAGAAGATTTATTTGGTTTCATAAGATCTATGCTATTTAATTAAAAAAGAAAATCTTTGTAACCCATGCACATTCTTGAGACAGTTCATATTATTTTCATCTTCTTGTAAATTTATTTACAGTTCCTTGGAATTAGCAATTAGATTTATAAGTATGTTATTAGAATTGCAGCTTTTTTGTTTCATTGAATTTAGCATGATACTAAAATATAACACTAATAATCAAGATAGGAAAAAAATTAAATTACAGGCTAATTTCTCTAATAGATAATGAGGCAAAATTTTGAAACAAAATGTTGGTAAATTGAGCTACTTGATACAGTAATAGAATGCCATAATTGATATTATTTAGAATTATACCCAAAATGCAGGGATGGTTGGATATCAGGATTTACATTTATGTTCATCCACATTCATAGAGACATATTTTGTAATTACAAGATATCAAACAAGTTTTATAACATTTTTAAATCAATTAAGAATGGATTAATATTTTTATAAATGATGAAAGGTGCATGACTACTAACACAAAAGCAATGATATTCTTCTTCATAAAACATGTATCCTCACAAAATTAGTGAACAAGACTACAATTATCACTGAGGTTGAAAGCTATTCTAATAGTACAAGAAAGCATAATTAGGAGAAAAACAATGGAGAAACATTAGAAAGAGGAGTAAAATATCAGTAATTAAAAATTATAATATATATCTGGAAACCCAAAGATATCCATAGAAAAAACCTTTGAAATAAATAAGAGAATATGCAAAATTAAATGTTCAAAACATAAAATGATCATCAATTTTCTAAAAATTATTAATTCTCAGAAGATACAATTAGGAGGGGTTGGGAGTATAGCTCAGAGGTAGAGAATTTGTCTAGCTATTGTAAGGCTCAGGATAACATTCTCACACCACAAGAAAAAGAGGTGTGATTAAGAGATTCCCATTTATTACTGATAAGTAAGCAATATTTAGATATAAGAACAAAAGAAATAAGAAATGTATAAACCTTTGTAAAAAGAAATTTTCAAGTTTCCTTAAGGAATTTCTTAAATAAAGATGATTTGCCTATATAAACGTAAATAGGTCATTTCCCCTAAATTGTTTCATATATTAACCTACTTTCTCCACATATTATTTTCCTTACATTTGTCCATATGATAATGTGATAGTAAAATATGCAGTAGTATATTCCTCAGTCAGACAAATGGATTCCAACATTTACATCAAAACAACAACAGCCAATAAAATAAAAGGGAGGCTGGCTCTACTAGATAAACTTGCCATTTTAAAAACAATCTGTTAATAATATAACTGGAGCTATACAAAATTGTGGACCTTCAGACAGAGCACTCAACAGAAGCTTTTAAACAATCAAAGTTTATATGATAGTGTAGAATATGATAAAAGATGCATTTCAAATTAGTGGAAAAACAAGGAAGAAATAGGAAATATTATTTGGACAAATTGCTGGCCATTTGAAAAACAAGAACAAGGAATCTTTCTTCACACTTAACATTATAGACATATCAAAGATGACTATGAAAAAGTGAAATTATAACAAGTACTAAAATACAACATGGAAAAATAATTTTACAAATTTGGTGTAAATAGTTTTGAATAAATTTTTAAAATACTCAGAGGTCATACATCATATGACTTTATAATAATTAATTGTCCCTGACAGAAAATAAAATATCCCAGTATAAACACCACCACAGAAGAAAGACAAATGGGAAAAAGCTTTTGCTATATGTCCCTTATTTTTTTTAACATATGAAATCTCTAACAAGAGAAAATATTTAACAATAGCTATAAGAAAGTTGATAGTTTATACAGAGCTCTCTAAAATGCTATATAATTTTCCAAGAGACATGAAAATGTTTATATTTATAATTAAAAGAATAAAATATAGCAATAAAAGTTCATTTTTTAAACACATGGTATTAGCCATAACATCTAATAGAGCACTTACATGTCTTCCAGTTGTCCTATTGGTAAGGATGCACCATTTTCAGATGGTGTAATAATGTTACCTATTCCATCTCTTCTATAGGATGATTAACTGCACCACTTTCCCCCAGTCTCAGGAGCAACCACAAGCTGCTGCAAAAAGCCTGCAACTCTCACTGTGGGTTTGGGATCCTGGTTAGGTATTACCTCTGCAGGTGCATGGCAGTATTCATGAAAATTAAAAGGGAAAAATATCCTTGAATCTATCATATCTTTCAGAGATTTATCCTAAATATTTAAGATATAAGACATCTTATTTTCATTTCCATCCTCGATTGATATTTAAATTTTATCTCAAAACAGGTAACTGCTTTTTGCATGATAAAATACTATGTGAAAAAAATGCAAAATTAAATCAGTTATAGGAGAATCGAAAATTCATATTGTAACAGTAAGTAGAGTTTAAAATGCACAAAATAAAATTAATGTCCTAAATGACAAATCATAGAAACAGAGAACACTACAAGAAAAACTCTAACTAAAATATAATGACCAAAATGATAAATGGAATAAAGCAGTTTAGGAATAATCAGCATTCCTGCAGGGGAAACACTCATACTGAAGCAGAAGAAAGAATCACATTTAGAAAAAAAAAGACCAAAAAACCCAAATTGAAAAACTGGCAGCAACAACTCCATTAGAAAAAGTTAGCTAACTCTCTTATGCTTGCTAATATTTAGTAGTTTACTAATCTTGTCACAGAAAACAGCAGAAACAAACCAGACTTCAAGCAACCTACAGTCTTACACTTAGGAAACAGGTGGTTTCCTAATGTAAGAGAAACCTGAGTTGCAGAAACCTTGGGAGTTCTGGGGACATTCCTCAATTTCTACCTCCTTAGACCTCCCCTTTACAAACCCATTTCTGCCCCTGAGGAGTAAAATGGTCTTGAGACAGTAATCTGCCAGCTTTTCCAAAAAAAATAGCCCTCCCTACCTCAGTGGTTCATCTTCCTAAGTAGCATGTAGTTCAGTGATCAGATGGATTTAAGATCAGTAAGGACTCTGCATTCTGAAATTCTCATTATAATTTCTCCATACTAATTAGTAAAATGAGGTCCATTAACATAAACAACAAATACCCTACAAACTGAATGGGAAAATCCTTAACCTTTGGCCATTGGACTAAAAAAGATTACTTATACATATACTTGAGTAACAATTTAAATGATGAAGCACATAATTATAAATTACAATTTACATATAGGCATGTATTAAACTGCCTAACCCATCGATATTCCTATTAAAAAAAAACAGAACTGCATTGCTATCACTTTTCTTTCTGTAAGAAACAGGAGTCAGGGCAGAGGTGTCTCTCCCACTGAGACAGGGAGGGAGGGCCTCAAAGCTAAGAGCACCATCTAAGAACTCTACTGAAATGGGAAGCTAAATGCACTGCTGAATACTGAATTGGAAAACCTTCAGTTCCCTCCTTTCACTCAGCTCTGGGAATACTGGAAGCAGTGTTTTTATTCTCCAAGGAGACTTGATGACACATCTCTGGGGAATTCCACCAGCCTCAAGGAAAAGAACAGATGCTCATATTTTCAATGAACAACACTTGCCCATGCCTGGAGTGTCCAATTTGACTTTTATTACCTCATTCTTGAATGTCAACTGATAATTCATGGAAAAATCTCTAAAATAAAAGACGGAGACATACTTAAAAAAAAAAAAGGGAAAGAAACTGATCAAATGCGGGTAGCAAAATATAAAATCATTAATATACTCAGAGGAAAGAAAATGAAATCGGGAAATGGAACAAAATGCTATAAAACAGGAAGGACCAGAACCCAAGTAACATTCCCAACTTAATATGGTAATAGAAAGTTGTGAATAATTTCATAAATACCAACGTCCTCAAAAACTCTCGAAATAATGAGAATACAAGATTTCTGGAAAGAAAGGGAGGTAAGGAAAAATTGTAATTTTGACAAAAAAAAGGCAGGGATCAAAATTGGTAGGACTTTTTTCTTCTTAAGAGAAAATCATAAATGTTTTGAAAATTGAACCCAATTTTTGGTGGAAATTTTTACTAAGGAATCATAAAATTTCTCCTTAATGAACTTCTGAAGAAAGTGCAGCTTTTCATTTCACAAGGCTTTGTGACTCTGTCACTAGGTTGTTGTTTAATCATAGCAACCAACACCATCTTCAACTTTAAATTTTTTTTTTTTAAGGAATGGGTGTTATGAGACTGTCAAACTTTGTACAAGATAACTCCCCACTTTATAACATATGCCCCCTTACAATCCATGTAAATATACACAAGGTAAGAAGTCTGAGCAGTTATTTCTTAGAGCTTTCTATTCACAGTGTCTAAAGCTTTGACAGCTTTGAATACTCATGTGCTGCAAAAAGATCAAAAATTGGGAGAAAATAAGCACTCAGCAGTTGACAAATATAAGTCATCCCCTGATTATGATTTCCATATCCAAAGACCCTAAGGCAGAGGAGTACCTAGTAGACACAGTATTTTGTTTCAGAATTCCTTGCAGGCACTAATTAGGTAAAGCTCACACAACATGCAGTTGGGGAATGGCAAGCCTGAAACATCAAGTTCCAGAAGCAGAATCTAAGGCACACTGTCATTACACACAGCCTGAGGCAACAGCAGAATCAGCAGTAAGTCTGGAGTTGGTGCCCGGTCTTTTACTTTTGCAAGATTGTCTTGTTGTCTAGGATCTGAGCAAATCAACTAGTGAAATTTTAGAACTGCTAACAACAAAATGTTATGTGCCCTGTGGATTTTTGAAATGTAATCTCACCATATTTTATTTTTGAAAAGTATCTTGAAATACACTACATTTTTACAACTCTACAGATAATTGTGGTGTGGCTTTCACAAAGCAATGCTCATTTTAAAAGAAGAAAAGCTACCATTTTTTTTCACATGATTGTATGAGAAAAAAGATAGAACTTTTTCAATCAATATTTCTTGAGTTCAACCAGTATTCTGTGAAGTGTAGTTATCCACATAATTATAAGCACTTGTACTTCTTGCCTTTTCATCTTATCAGGGCTTATTCCTTTCAACAGAATGACAACAAATGTTCATCCTTTATTACTCACCAAATACTGTCTCAGCTTTTGGCAAATGGGCAAATAACTCTTCGTGAAACTGATAAAATGGTGGTTTGATGAAACGATATGAACTAGTACATCTGAAAGAGGTTTGACCTAAGTATACTTTAAAGCAATTTCAAGAGCTGTTGGGATATTTCCTGGTTGTGATTGGATTGGGCTTAGTTTCATGGTTTGCTTATCTCCCAAGGCATTTCTTAATATTCAGAGAGAATGTGTGTAAACAACACTGTTACCTTTAGAAGAGTAACCACAAAGGGGAAAAAGACATATCTCTACTCTTCTATGAAATCTGTACAACTATTGAAATTATAGCCTTTATACAATTGCATCTATGATGAGTTTTTCAAAATAATAAAAGGAAAACTTTGCAGACTTACCAATATCTATTGATTCTCATCAAAATTCTCCAATATCCAGTCTCTTAAATTTTCTACAACATTGTTAGTCACATCCCCAGAAGAATGCCTGTAATTAGTCAGTACATTACCTCTTCAGATGTCACTATTGGATACTAAGGTCAATTAAGAATGAACATTAAATTTCTCTCAGTGAATGCCAAAGTACATTAAAGAAATTAGAAACCAATACTTTGATGATGGATAAAGCCAAAAAGCCTGATTCATAACTGGCCAACAATGCCTATAAAGAGATGGCATGGTCAACTGGAATTTGTAATTAATTAATTCAGTCATTCATTTTATAAACTGCTTCCAACAGTCTGTATAAGTTTCCTGGTAAACAAAATTGCATGATGCCTGGTCTCAAGGAATTCCTCATTCATATCTTTACTCAACCTGTCATTATATGTAGAATAATTTAAAAATAGCTGGTTTATTTAATAAACTTTATTTTGAATTATCTTTAATTTAGGAAAATATTTTTAGATGCCATCACAAACATCTGGCACCCACAACCAGAACTGAAAGCTATTAATATATTTTTGTTGCATTTACATCATTAAAGTAAAATAAAATCAGATATTTTGGTTTTGCAGACTCAGTTCCATTCCTTCCCCATCCACTAACCCTGACCAGCAAGTCAGTTATCAGTTTTGTAGACTCCCCACATCCTGCAAGCTTTGCCCTGACTCAGAACTGCTAGCACCTGCATCTTGTTCTCTGGGGTTATCTTGGACCACTAGAGCCCACCAACTCTACGTGCAGCAGACAAGAAATCTCAACAAGCAGCACTCACTCCTAGCAGTTACATCTTAACTAGTGACTGACTGAAGTTGGTGTCCCTGGTTCTTGAGGTAGCTTAAGTGTGTGTTCCATACCATCTTCCAGAGTTCTGCAGTGGAATTAGACTTCCAGTTAATCCCAGTTGTGATTCATTTGGTAACACATACTTTATTGGTTTTCTTCCCTTTCCTGTTTCAGCTCCACAGGAATGGTGCTCTTTGGAATCACCTCTGGAATAAACTTCCTGCACCAACAGCCTTGTCTCAGGATATGCTACTGTGCAACCAAACTAGTATATCTTCCAATCTTTATGTTTATATACACATAAGAGTAACTGAATATGACATATTTGGGGGTTGTTAAATTTATATAAATGGTGTCAGATTATAAACATAATTTTAAAGATGTTTCATTTGACATGTTTTGAGAACATTGTTAGCACAGATGACTATGTTTATTCTTTTAAAAATCTATCTAAAATGTTCTATATGTTACTATGCATTTTCTTTTTGGTGGTCACTTAGATTGAGCTTGATATTTTGCTATTAAAAACAAGATTGCTTTGACTTCCTTGTGCATATGAGAGTTTCTGTTAAATACCTCTATGTGGTATTAGTCACAAGCATGCACATTTTCACTTTATCAAATAATATCAAATTATTCTCTAAAATATTTAATAAGATTTTACTTCAGGGGCTGAGGATATAGCTCAGTTGGTAGAGTGCTTGCCACGCATGCACAAGGCCCTGGGTTCAATCCCCAGCACTATGAAAAAAACACACCAAAAAACCAAAAGCAAGATTTTTATGTTAGTAAGAGTCGATTTCATAAGATTCTTAAATTTGTATCATTTGGTTTTTCATATTTCATCAAAGAATCAACAAATTATTGTTGACCATTTGTTTAGGACTTAGACATGAGCTGGAAAAAGGAAAATTAAAACCTACACATGCTCAAGAAAGTAGAACACAATTGAAAATCAATATTCACATGAATTTTAAAAAATTTAATAGATATACAGATGTGAAAATATATAACTATGCATCCTAAAATTATATGATTATGATATATAATTAAGTAGTATCAGTTATATAATTTGGCAATATATCAATATTAGAATATGTGTATTAATGTATATATACATACCTATAACTCAATCTCTCTATATAAATTATATATCCCTTTCATGAATATGATACAACAAATATGGTCTGGTTGAGATTATTATTGCCCTCAGGTTGAATTGGAAACTACAAAATGTGATGTTATGGTTTCATTTCCTAAAATCTTTCCCTTTTAAAGGCCTAATATCTTCAAATATTGACTCATTTATACAAAGACTTCTGCTAAATCCTCACATTACTTGGAAGAGAATTATAAACAGAAAGAAGCTAAAATTGGGGGACTTGAGGATATGTAGAAATAGGAGCTACTGCAAAATCAAAGAAAATATGGTAGAAAAGCAGTAGGCAATTCATGAGGAAAATAAAATTTGCTACCATGCCCAGGATCAACTCCACCATAAATAATAACAATAGTAGTACTACTATTGTATTTATATTTTTCTCAAGGGTTTTTGCAAATTCTTGATTCACTAAAATCAATAGACTAGTTTATGGAATAATTTTTATTAATTTATCCATGATATAGTACAATACAGCAATTTAAGCTAAAAGATACTTATAGTCCATCTACCTTTAGCCAGTGAAATACTAAATAAAAATTCAAGTGCAATCTCAAATAAAAATAAATTTGGCCTAAAATAAATTGAAATGTAACTTGGCAAACAGTGGAAGGGATTTTCTACAAATACAAATTTTATCTATGAATAATCAGGAATAAACATCATAGGAATAATACAGCAACATTTGAATAAAACATTCAGTCCTCCATATAGAAGTAAATAGATATGTATCTTTCATATGACATGAAGAACTTTTCAACTTTTTAGAATGCTGTGCCTTAGATTCTTCTTGGCTTACTAAAACTTTAGATTTTTTTTAATCCTCAAAAATATTTTTATTAGTGGCTTCTAAAGTCAGGTAGTATAATTTGGATGCTTAAGGTTTGATAATGGGATCATCCAAAACAACTGAAATTTTTCATCAATTATTCATTTCATCTGAATTTACAAATATATAAATATAAGCTATCATGACAAGATTTCAAACATCTTGAAGTCCAACTATAATTTTTTAAAATTTTCTTACTTGTATATGGAAGCAATACGTTATTTTTTATGTGGTGCTGAGGACCGAACCCAGTGCCTCACACATGATAGGCGAGCACTCTAACACTGAGCCACAACCCCAGTCCCCAAGTGTAATTTTTATTCTGTTGAAAAATTAAAACAAGCTGCCAGGCTCCATGGCACATGCCTGTGATCCCCTGCTCAGGAGGCTGAGACAGGAGAATTGGGAGTTCAGAGCCAGCCTCAGCAACAGTGAGGCACTAAGTAACTCAGTGAGACCCTGTCTCTAAATAAAACACAGAACAGGGAGTTCAATCCCTGATACCAAAAAAAAGTAAAAAAAATTAAAATAAGCCAAAATATATGTGAATAGGAAAGGTAAGTACATTCCATTGTTGATTCAACTGTATTTGGGTGGATTAGTACCTTATTTGCAAACTTCAGCTGTATGCATATACCTCTAAACAAAGAGACTAAAAATAAAAAGAATGACTAAATCAAATAAGAATTTGAACTTAAAAAATAATATGTGGGATACTTTTAGATAGCAAATAATACAGTAAAAAACAGTTTATCCTTCTTCAGATGTTTCCTGAATGGAAGAGAGTACACAGGCAATTATTACATAGCAGTAGTTTCATCCACAAATCAAAGTCTGGAATATTTATCATATGTGAAAAGTCAATCAATGGAAATTTTAGAGAAAAAAATTACAAGATGAACACTAGATTTTGAAAATAATATGAAAATGAAAAACATGTAAAGAAAATAAATACCAAAAGGAGATAGGAGAATGTTATTAGTCTCTAAGAAATTTAAATAAAAGTAAATTGGATACAAATATATTTATACACACATGCATACACATGCCCACACACAGACTCACGCATGAAGGCTCTTGAGTTTGGACTTCAAAATCTCAATATTGGGATCACCTGCAGGCTTTTTCCAGCTGATTGCTTCTCAAGGGAAAGGGGCCAGGGAAACCCAGTGGTCTGATCCAATTTAGATATGCAAATTTTATCTTGTGTGCTTGAAAGGAACATTATGGCACAGTGTCATCTGCATTTTCAGTTGTAAGATATAATATTTCTAATCTAATAGAAACATCCCTCCATCCTCCACTTTAACCCCCACCACATTTTATCCTATAGATCATTCCCTTTCACTTTAAAACTGCACTTGCAAATGTTAAAATATCAAGTAGGTTTCTTGGTAAAAGACAAATATATTTTGGAAGTTATCCTTCCTATGGGCGGGGGGTGGGAACAATCTTCAGTGGTAATTAACTGGCAATATATATTTTGGAGGGAATAGATAAAGAATGTCCTTGGAAGAACAGAAAGAATTGCATTAATCTATGTCATATATATATACTTATGGTTGAGTCTGATAGAAAGTTCAACTTTGGAATGAAAACTAAAACTTTAATCGATAAATCTTCACAGAAAGATATACTCAAGTAAGATTTTATCAATTTGTTAATGACTTCAGAAAGAAATCATTTGAAAAAGGAATTATTCGGGTAGGATGTATTCATAAGTCATATTTTAGATAAAGCTTTTTCTCAATTTCAAGTTAATAAATGTCTGTATAATTAATGATTATTTGTAGTGCTTAGAGATACCGACTTTTAATAGGAAAAACAAGGTGTAAATCTGCCTCCAAATCAATGTTTCTATCTCCACTACTAATATTTCTGTCACTATCTTGCCTGCAGGGAAACAATTTAAGTTTTTTGGTAGACAAGATACAAAATATCTTCTTTTTTAAGTGGTAATACTTCTGGTGAAAAATCATACCCATTCCCCTCTATCTTATCCAAGTTATGAAAAAGAACAGTGTGGAAAGAAAGGACATGAGTTCCATTTTTGTCTTGTACAATATGTAGAGATCTGAGAGAATAATGTAAGTGAACAATTGGGCATACAGCTCTGGTATTCAGACAAACTAAAGAGTTTGGAATTATTAAAAAATATCATGCCCAGTAAGTTCATGATCTTTTTTCACCACATTCAGTGAAAAACTCAAATTAAGATGAGAAATACCATTGTATATTTTTTAAATTTGCATTTTCTTTCCCAACTCCACTTTTGTTAACTTGGCTTTGGGATTCATTAACCTCAGAAATGGTCTTTCTTACCTCTAGAACACCCCTGTACTGTCTGTCCATGACTACCAAAACCATATTTTTAAAACACAAATTTATTCTGTTCTTTTCCCAGCTAAAACATGCCTCATGATTCACTTTTGTCTTTAGGAAAATATTTCAACATTTTAATAGGATATCCAAAGTCATCACTGCACTATCCTTATCCACTTCTGGAACACAATTTCCCACCTCTCCCAATCATATAAGGACCCTGCACACAGGGCGCTGTGGTATCTCAAGTGCAATGCTCAGTCTTTGCTTCTGGTTCCTTCTCTGCCCGGAAATACACTGAAATCCATTTTTGTCTAGGTTACCTCTACTTGTACTATAAAATTCACATGGATGAATATCAATGAGTCTTTCCCTCCTTAAAGGAATCCTTTGCTAATCTTTGCATTGAACTACATTAACCACAACAACCTATAAAAGGGTTATGTCCTGCCCAAGTTCTGTTTCACTGTAGTTCTTTTCTTCACAGGTGAACTGTGAATTCTAGAAGTCGGAGTTCATTTTTGCATTCTGTACAACACTCCCAGGAGAGTGTGCACATAATAAGCACTCTGGGTATTTGCTGCACTGAGTTGAATTTGGATTTTCATATTGAGTGGCCCATCAGTTAAGAGTCAGGAAAGAAACATCGTGAATATGGGAAAAAATTCACTTTGGTGTTGCATTTATAATTTATTTTCATTTGACTTCTACTTTGTTTTCCTCATACTACTGTTATATCCTTCAATTCTGTTTTTATTCCTCTGAAATCTATACACAAGCAGGGCACATTGCTTCACTGTCTTCAAAACTCATTTACTAAACTATCAGCAAAGGAAGGCACTGGAACTAGTCACCAAATATTTGTTATCTATCACTACATGGTTAGTATCTTGGTTTCAACATTAACTAGCTGGGATGCTGGTCAATTATTTAAACAATTTCTTTTTCAGTTTTCTTATCTCTAGCATGGGATGAGAAAAAACAGAATTCATTACACATTTACAGATTAGGTGAGAAGTACATTTTGTGTTCATCTATAGATGTAGTGAATAAAATACTATGGTCTCTTTATACATGTAATAAACTTCAATTAATTTAAACTGTTTACAAAAATAGATATTCCAAATAGTGTTTGATGAATTCACAACATGATTCAAATGGAATCATTCTCTTCATTATAAATTTTATAACATATAAAAGTATATATAATATTAAAAGTATATATGATTACAAACAACCTACTAAAATTATTAAGAATTGCACAGGAATGATACAAATTAACCTTTTTTTGGTAGGAAAAAATGTTTATTCTAGTTATACTTAAACCACAAAGGCCCCTCTTGCCCACCTTATTTGAGCATAAAGTCATTCTAGTGAAATTTGGAAGTCCCTTCACTCAGTTAATCAGATAATATCTGAACAGAGAACATTTTTCTGAAGTTTTGTTATTTCTTTCTTTTTTTAAAATTTTAGTTCATTGTACATAACTGGAGTACAACTATCATTTTTCTGGTTGTACACAAAGTAGAATCATACAATTTGCATATTTATACATATACATAGGGTATAGATGTTGGTCTCATTCTCTTTCCTTCCCCACCCCTACCCACCCTTCATTTTCCTCTATACAATCCATCCCTTCTCCATTCTTCCCATTCCTCCCCACACTCCCACTATGTGTCATCGACCACTTATAAGTGAAATCATTCCATGTTCTTCGATTTGCAGATTTAATATTATCAAAATGGCCATACTACCAAAAGCGCTATACAAATTCAATGCAATTCCAATTAAAATCCCAATGATGGACCTCATAGAAATAGAGAAAGCAATCATGAAATTCATTTGGAGGAATAAGAGACCCAGAATAGCTAAAGCAATTCTTAGCAAGAAGAGCAAAGCAGGGTCACAATACCAGACCTTCAACTATACTACAGAGCAATAGTGACAAAAACAGCATGGTATTGGCACCAAAATAGGCAGGTAGATCAATGATACAGAATAGAGGACACAGAGACAAACCCACATAAATACAGGTATCTCATACTTGACAAAGGAACCAAAAACATACAGTGGAGAAAAGACAGCCTTTTCAACAAAAGGTGCTGGGAAAATTGGAAATCCATATGCAGCAAAATGAAACTAAACCCATATCTCTCACCCTGTACAAAACTCAACTCAAAATGGATCAAGGACCTAGGAATTAGACCAGAGACTCTGCACATAATAGAAGAGAAAATAGGTCCAAATATTCATCATATTGGCCTAGGATCAGACATCCTTAACATGATACCCAAAGCACAAGAAATAAAAGCAGGAATCAATAATTGGGATAGATACAAATTAACTTTTAAAGTATTGATTATCTTTGCAATAGCGAAGTATTAGAAGAGAACACTTTCAATTGTATCTATAAGGTTTTCTGTCTTTTTAAAAAGAGTTTTAAGAAACTATTCTGAACATATGGGACATGTTATATACATCCTGATTGCTAAATTCTCTGCATGTGTGTTTAAATATATTTGTAAGAGTTTATAAATAAAAATTAAAGGGGAAATAATTTATATTCCCTGGGAATATATCTTTCTACATCCAGTTGTACAAGTTGACACGAAAATACAACTCCAATAAAATATTAACTTTAACGTATCTTTAACTATTAAAATTAATAATAGTTTGAAGTTTAATTGACAGCACAGAGATATTTTGTTTTGGTCTTTAATGATGATTCAGGTTTCAAAACAGTGACCATTTGCACCAAATTGAAGATCATTGGCAAAGTAGACTTTCAATGATTCTTCACATGCTAATTACAAAAGCTGGGATTTTTTATTCTCTATAGAACTGAATTATATTGACTAGTGAATCAAAAGAAAGGGGACTTAATTTAAATTACAATTAAAAATATATAAATATATAGATTTATCATTTGAGCCAGGCCTGGTGGCCCAGGAGTATAATCCCAGCGACTCAGGAAGATGAGGCAGGAGGATTACAAGTTTGAGTTCAGCCTCAACAACTTAGCAAGGCCCTAAGCAACTTAGCCAGACCTTGTCTCAAAATAAAAAATTAAAAGGGCTGGGATGTGGCTCAGTGGTAAAATGCCCCTGCGTTCATTCCTTATTAGCTACCCCTCCTCCAAACAATTCATCTCCAGAATCAACTTTACACAGAGCATGAAGCAGAAGAAAGCTAATTATGTCATTTTGAAACCAGATTTAGAGACAAAACCAGATTCTTCACTTCTGCAGTGCTCAGTGGCATGGTTTCAGTCCTCTGCTGCGGGAGCAGCTGTTCACAGCAGGGCGTGTCCTCCAGCATTAGTGGCTGGTCTCAACAGGCAGGACTGGGTTCTTCCATAGACTGACCTGCATCTAACTGGGTTGTAGCTCTCCAGCTCCCCAGCCACCTGCCAGTAGCTTCTTTCTGGACTCTTGCTTTCCCCAATTTGAAGAATTAAATTCATAGACAATGAAGAATAAGTGCAAAAGAATAGAATTGATTCACGTGAGAAGAAAAGCAGCAGAGCTCTTGCTGGACAAGAGGGGAACTGATAGAGGTTGCCTCTTAAGTGTACTTCTCTAGGAGTTAATGTAGCTACTGGGTAGGGGCATTGATCATTATATTAATCAAGTATTGGAAAATTGTCAAGGTTTGGCCTGTAACCTTCTGATTGGTGATGCCCTTTCAGCCCTTAAGCATGTAGCTTCTCTCTGATCCTTCCTGCTTCCCTTTTCCTGCTGCTCTGGGACAAAGGAGTTGGCTGGAATGTTTGGAATGTTTCTATAAGTAAAAATGTGAAGTGGCCTTTTCATTTGGAGAAGCCTTTTTGGAGCCTATTGCTCTAACTGCCTTCCTGTTTTACCATGTCTCTCTTATCTACTTGATTTCTTAAGCCATTATTTAAAAAATATCTTTTATGAAATTTGTAATTATACTATGTGAATTTTGGTAATCCATTTTTCCCATTACTTTTCACTATTTTAATATTTTAGTAAGTACTTTTGATTGCTGCACAGTATTATTTCACTATAATTTTTTAAACCACTAATCTATAATAGGTCCCTTACTTCCAGTATTTTAGTTTTATATGCAACATTTTTATATGTATATATATTTTTTCAAGTAATTTTAAGATAAGTTCCTACAAGTGAACCTGATCTAGAGTCTTTAAGTTTTTAAAGACTTTAATTTTTAGATCTTCAAAAAAACTGAGTAGATAATAGAGTGTTTTCATACACCCCACATCCAGTTTCCCCTACTAACATTTTACATGAGTATGGTATATATGCTCTAATTAATTAACTAGTATTGATATGCTGTCAAAATCCATGATATATATTCAGTGTTTTTAATAATGTACTTTTTCTGATCCAATGTATTTTTCTATACCCATCCAGCACACTGCATTTACACTTACTGGTCATATCTTCTTAAACTTCTCTTGGCTATGTCAGTCTCTCAGACTGTCATTGGTTTTTGTGGCTTTTATAGTTTTATAGAATACCAATAGGTATTTTGTATGCTTACTATTGAAATTTGTATTGGCATCAGATCTGCTATTTTGCTGCCACCATTATTCTGCCTCCCCCGCACCATTTTACAACCCAGATTGTTAGCCCACAAACTTCCTACTCGGTCATTGGTCCAGATTGTTATTAGCCCACAAAATTCCACTACTTAAAAATAGCTCCTCCACTATTTCTTTCTCTCTCACTCATACTCTCACTCTCACTCTTTCTCTCATTCTCTCTCTCTGCCCTCTCTCTCTCTCTCTCACCCTTTGGGCAGGCACTTGCCTGTCCACTTTAAAATCTCTTGTGTGAGTTCCCGCATCCAGAGTGTTTTTTCTGGGTACTTTCATTGGTGCTGTGACTTGGATGGGCTCTTCTACCACCACTTAGGTGAGTGGAATCCCATCTGTCACCCCGACCCCCCAGATGCTGGTCTCACTTTCCATTCACCTGGACGCTTGCTTCCACATCCACCACCAACTTCAAATTGGTGAGTTTTCCCCCAGGTTGACTTAAACACTCCTCTGCTGACCTAAGACAAGACCGTTAAGTGTTCAGCACCCCCCATCTCTGGGCTGATGGGGAACTCCTTCTTGAGAGGCGGGGAAGGCTCCAGACTGCTGAGGGATTCTTTCCTAGGAGGACTCCCTTGAGAGACCTACTCCAGTCCTGGGTTCTCTCTAAGACACTTTTGTCTCTATGAGAGCCCCAGTGCCGGGCACCTACGTCCCTCTACAGGCTTAGAAAGCCCTCTACAGGCTTAGGTGTTAGAGGCACCTAAGTCCCTCTAACACTTATCCAGTGGTAGTGACAACTCCCTGGGCAACTTGTCCTTCACTTGGGTGATTCCCTGGGGACTGAGGGATGCTTCACCTCTATATTCACCCATTCCTCTCTCGCAATGGGCAGCTCACTCTCAAGCCCCAGCCATACTCCCCCGGGGTTGCCTCTTAGTTAATTCAAGAGTCCCTCTGCCTCACCCTGGACTTCAAACCAAATGGCACTTTAGATCCCAACATTTTTAGGGATTTTTAAATTCTGAGAGCACTCAGGGAACTGGAAAGAGATTTCCCTACATTTGAGTTTTCTCTCTCTTGTGATCTTTGTTCCTCCTACAAACCCTAACACCTCCTTTTGGTTTCTTCTCCCCCTCTCTCACCCTCCTCCTCCTCCAATTTTGACCCAGTTGACGAACCACCCCATACTGGTCCCTTGCGGCAGAGGGCCCTCCGGTCCCTGTTCCTCCATCTCCTTCACCCCATTCTGTTTCTGCTTCTGCTCCCCTGCCATGTGGTCCCACACACATATTTTAGCCCCTGTATGGGAAGTGGCTGGTGTGGAGGGAGTAATCCTAACCAGTCCAACAGCCAGTGGTGTGTCTCAGTAAGGGATATGATATAGCAGCCCCATTTCTCAAAAGTAGTGGGCAATAGGCAATTTCCCCTGCCTAGCCTTGCTGAAGCCTACAGAATGTAGACTGCAGCAGGCTCAGTGAGGGACCAACCTGAGACTGAAGAAAAACAAGTGTCCATTTTAAACTTCTCCTGGACTTCAGCACAGAAAAATGGGTTTAAGTCTGTCTGTCTGTCTCTCTCTCCTCTCTCTCTCTCTCTCTCTCTCTCTCTCTCTCTCTCTTTCTCTCTCTCTCTCCCCTCCTCTCCCTCCCTCTCTCTACATTTCTCTTTCTTGCTCTCTCATGCTATTTTACTAAAATAATTAATGGCCATTATCATTTTTTCTTCTAGGGCTCTTTTGTTTTTCTTAAACATTATGTTTTTTGAACTCACAATTTTGATCCTACATACCTAGGTTAATGTTCTTCTGATCAGTTCTATTTTTATTCAACTCTAAATTTTTTTAAAAAAACATCTATAACATTAAAATGGAGATTCACCTACAAGAAGCTGCTAGGCCTTTGTTTTTGGGTTATGTGTATATCATGTTGTCTATTGTGTGTCCAAAAATCATATGCATGATATCAAAATTGACATAAATAACAAAAGCTCATGAAATTAACATTTAAAAAATGGATCCAGATACTTTTAATTCACGTGATTTAAAAAGGTTCAATTTAAATCAGGTAGACAAATAAAAATAAAATGTCTTTAAAATTACTTACCTCACAAGTCTCCAGGTGGTCAAATTAATAGAATGTTGATGTCTATAAAATGTCTAATATCAATTTTTTCTACAACTTTTCTTCCACAGGAAAGAGATGGCAGATACTATTCAATACATTTGTCTGATATCTTGGTTTTTACAGTAAAATAAGCAGATTTGACATATATGGAGTTACTCAAATGTGTTTGTTAGAGACATCTGATTAATTTACAAAGTTAAAATGCTAACTGTTAAATAATATCAAGAACTCTTAACTCCTTAAATTCCATGGAGTAACATACTTAAACATCATTGGTATTTTCATAGATTGATAAATAAAAAGGGTTTAAAATTGCTTTGTGTCATCACTAAAAACAAGGTTACTAAGACTTAAGACCTAACAGGTACAATTCTATATACAAAGGGATCCAAAACTTTCAACTGTGTTTTAATTAGGGTACTGTAAATAATATAAAATATTTCATCTTATTAATTTATCTAAATTCAAAAATTTAAAAGAGTTGTTTCAAAATGTGAACACAAAGGGGTCAACAGTTGGGAAAGGAAAATAAAAGGTTCTAGGTACAGAAGTATATTTAGTAGAAGGGAGAAGAAAATGTTTCTGGGTAGGAAAGTCTTTTTGTGATGAAACCCAGGATGGGATCCATGGTCATTGCCTGCTGGCTCTCCTCTCAAGGGGATCCAAGCCACCTTGACTGTGCCCCCTCCTCTCTGGCAAATATCCACCATAGGGCATTTCTGCCTCTTGCTGTTGCCGACTTCCTCGTCCACCACAGAATTTGACTCTGGACAGCCTTTCCTCTCCTGGCGGTGAGTCTCAGAGCTCTTCTATGGTGGCCCTGAACTATCTCTTTCTCTCTCTCTCTCTCTCTCTCTCTCTCTCTCTCTCTCTCCAAAAAGCCCAGTGCTGGGTCAAGCTTTCCCTCAGCATTGGCCGCAGACCTGTCAGGGACAGTGATGACCCTCACTGATGGTCTGCTCTTATGTGGGAAATCAGACAGGTTGTGGGGACACCCATTCCTCTCCTGTTTCCCTTCTCTGGGCTCCTGAGAACTCTTACCTATGGGGTCTGTCCAATCCAAAATTCTCTGCGACCCCCACCCCCTTGCTGTCTCCTCAAAAACATTTGGCCTCTCCATTTGACTCCAGATCTCAAATCTCACAGGTTCATTTTATATTTCAACACAGTCTGACCCCAATATAAGTTAGATAATGACCCCTCTTGGCCAGAGAATGGGACTTACATAACTTCAGTCACCACAGCAGCAAGTGGATTCCCTATGTTCAAACCTTCTCTTCTCTTTGCTCTCACCTCTCTTTGTGTCAATAAGAATAGTATTGGGGATTTATTTATATCATTTAATGTTCTATAAGAGAACCTGTCAGAACTTGATTTATTTAAAGGTTAATATCCTGAAACATGAAAGCATTTTGCCACTTTGCCACACAAAAGGAAAGTTAAAAGCTCTCTCAGCCTTCCCTGATTTATGTTCTGGATGTAATGTCACTGTGCTAACTAACATTCACATAGACTCAGGAAACAATACATGTAAACTTTGTAAAATGATGTTTAAAGAAGAGGCAAAGATCAACTTCAGAACTAGAACACTTTAAGATTTGTAAACAGCCATGCCTTAACTGAGATAAGGCTCTGCCTCCCACCCTGCTACATGTCAGAATGACTCCAAAATAAGCCAGACTTCAGCTTATTTAAAGTTATATTCAAAAGTTTGGCGGGGGGGGGGGTTGTTGTTATAAATTTACTGTGATCTCAAACAGGGGATATAATGTATAGTTCAGTTAAAATTCAAGATAGCTATTACACAAACTATGTTTGACCATTGTTAATTCCATTTTGTATTTTCCTTGTAAACTCTATAACTGTTGCCTGATTAATGTTTTTCAGAAGTACTGCTTCAAGAGCAAATGACCTAAATTAATTTGAGATAATAATCTATCACTTATAAGACAGATAAGATAATATAGATCCCCAATTAAATAAAAGGGGGTAAATAACTATAAAGTCATAAACATTAAAATTAAATCCCAGTACTCTTACTTAATCACTGGTGAGACTGGCTCGTTGGATGTTTAAGATCAAACTTAGAGATTGAGATTAAAACCAAGGGTCCAAGAAAAACCAGTATTTAACTCTTGCCCTCAGAGTCATCCTGAATCCTTGGAACAAGAGAATTTCTCTAAGGAGCTTTCCAATTCTGGGCCACATGACCTCCCAATCAGGGAGATAAATGAGAGCACTGAAGAACAGAAAGTCAATAAGTACACCTGCTGCAGAAGAGGGTCACTGGAAAAGGAAGATATCCCTGATGCTTCCTTATCAAGGAGACTCTCCTTAGCAGATGGTACTAAAAGAGCTAAGAAGTTTCTTTCGAGTTCCCCAAGAGTGACCCCTATGCAAACTCAGTTGACTCTTAACAACAGATAGGAACAAGGTCAATTTGACCAGCTTGGTCTTGAACACCTAGCAAAAACAGTTATAACCAAAATACAACCATAACTGGGCTTAAAGGAAAGCCAATAGTTCCTTTATTGGAACCTAAGACCTACACTTGTGTTATCCCCAGGAATAAGTAAGACCGGAGGCTACAAAAAGATTCTTAGGCAGGGATGCCTGATAACCATCAAGACAAACTACCAGAGTCAGAAATTTTTGGTCATTTAAAGGTCTACAGATCTTTCTAACAAGACCATGCATGCTAAACTGCCTACAGAAGTTCCTACAAGATCAGATACACAAGTTCCAGAGCTGGTAGACACACACAAGATCACCAACCAATCAGTCAATCAACCACTTCTCCTTCAAGACTACCAGCCCCTGACACCCAAAGCCGAGACCTGCGATTCACTATTGACACCTTCTGCTCCAAAAACTCTGTTCCCACCTAATGCTTCCCCAATCCTCTTTCTTTACAGGAATGAGACTCTTTGGCCCTAAATAGCAGGAAGAAGCTACAGAGGAAAGACCATTGTCCAACCCCTGGTATCTATAAAAACAAAAAGGGAGGAATATTGGCATCAGACCTGCTATTTTGCTGCAGCCATTATTCTGCCTCCCCCACACCATTTTACAATCCAGATTGTTAGCCCTTGAACTTTCTAGTCGGTCATTGGTCCAGATTGTTATTAGCCCATGAAATTTCACTACTTAAGAATAGCTCCCCTGCCATTTCTCTCTCTCATTCACTCTTACTCTCTCTCTCTTTCTCTCACTCTTCTCTCATTTTCTCTGTCTCTTTCACCCTCTGCCTGTCTGCTTAATAAAATCTCTTGCATGAGTTCCTGCATCCAGAGTGGTTTTTCTGGGTGCCTTCAATTTGTCTGATGTTTTTCTCAAGATAATAGTGGGGTTATAAATTATTGGGAGGAAGACCACAGAGGAAAAGTACTATATCAAAAGTACCAATCATCAACATGATTCAAGGCTATTGAAGTTGACCTTGATCACCTGGTTGAGGTGTTTTTCAGATTCCAGTACAGTTTCTCTTAATCTTCCCCATTTGTATACTGTACTCTCTGGAAGGAAGTCACTATGTGCTGCCTACATTAAGGAGTGGGGAGTTATGATCCCCCTCCTTGAGGGCAGGTAATACACATAAATAATTTGGAGCTATCATGCATAGGATATTTGTTTCAGCCCCCCTTATTTATTCATTTCTCACTCAGTATGAACATGAATAACCTCAAGATATTTATTTTATACTTCATATTTCAGGGCAACACTATTTTGCTGCTCAGATTGTTCTGGTTTTTGTACTAAGACCTCTTTTGGTTGGCCTGTATTGCTAACAGATGGCACAAGATTCCACCTCAATTGGGGGAGAGGTTAGGCCATAATGCTCCTTGTGCCAGAAACATTCAGAGTCAAATTGGTAGTCACTGTAAAGAAAGATGGGAGAAATGTAATTGTTTTTATAGTACCCTGTTGAATCCATATTGACATCCTTGAATATTAACAGAACTTAAAAAAAAAAGGGGGGGGGGAGGGGTAGGTAGAGGAATAGAGGAGGCAGCAGCAGGTTAGTGAGACCAAAAGGGAAATGTACACATGCATATTAAGGATTTAGTCAGCCTGTGTCCCACAAAATGAGGATATTGGGTAAATTAGTGCAAAAGACAATCTTTTCACAGAGATGTTATGGGCCAAAGGAGTTTCACAGTTTTCACTTTGACCCCTCATGAATTCCTTGAGCCTCCTTATCACGTCAAAAGGAGTAAGAATGTCCTGGGGCCAGTATCTTTATTGTCATAATTTCATAGGGCTGATGGTGGGGGTGTTCCAAATTCAGTCTGTTTCAATATGCTCCTTTGTAAAGGATATAGATTTTGATTTTTTAAATGAAAACTTAAAACATACAGAAAATTTGAATAAATTCTTGTGAACATCTATATATTCACTTATCCCACCACTTAGACTCAATCCAACTATTTTTCAATATTTTATCATGGGTATCTCTCAACTTATACATGTGTGTTTTCTTTTTGGACTATTATATATTAAGTTGCACATGCCTTATCCCTCAATACTTAAGCATTCAACTCCTAAAAATAAAGACATTCTATTTTTCCTATCCATAAACATTTCATACTTAGCAATTAACAATAATTGTCTGATACCATTTAATTATCAGTTATGCCCAAATTTTATAAGTTGAACCAAAAAAGACTTTTTCCTTTTTTTTTTTTAAGTCTGGTCCAAGTCTCATGCCTCTCTAGCCCCTGGAACCAACCCACCATACCAAACCCACCACTACGCTTTTGGCATGGACATCTTCAGACATGACTTACATATGACACTGGATTTTCTGCTGCAGCAGATAGGGCCCATTTGTGTTATAACTCTTTCAGCTCCACAGCAGAAAATGCCTGCTAGCAGCAGACTTAGTGATTCGTTTCCAGGTTCTTGTCAAGCAAACTCAAAGAATGAAATCCAAGGATGACAGAGCATGAGCGTGAAAAACTAAGATTTATTCAAGTGAGAAGAAACAAAACAGTGCTCTTACCAAGCAAGAGAAGTTCTGATAGAGGTTTACTGAGGAAGAATTTGGGCCTAGTAGTTTTTATCTGCATGGCTCAGGGTGCTGCCTAACTTATGATAACTAGGTATCTGAAAGATGACTTATTCACTGATCAGACTGTACCATTCTGCTTGGTTGTGCCCTTCTAGTGTTGAGTTTGAAATTCTCTGAGCTGCTACTCAGGTCTGCCCCACTTCCCTTTTTCCATTTTCTGGATCAAAGGGTTGGAATGTTTGGTGGTTGGAATGTTTGGAGTGTTTCTACAGAGCAATTTGCTTGAGGCCTGTTGCCCTAACTGCCTGCCTGTGTCTTACTATCTGACTCTCCTACCTATTCTTGTATACTTATTCTAAATAGTCATATTTTCTTTTCTATATATCCTTTGAAAGAGAATCCTAGGTGTGGCTTGTCATGGTGCAGTCTAATTCAGTACAGTCCAGAAAGCAAGCCAACTGTTTTTTCATGTTTTCAAATGACTTATCAGCTGGGTTCAATCTCCAGTACCAAAAAAACAAACAAAAACCCCAAATGCTGCATCAGACTGACTTTTCCTTAATTCTCAGCAAAGTACACAGGAATTGCAAACCGATGGTATTTTCACCTTCATCTGTCTTAAGCAATCCTCCAACAGCTCCAGATAGTTGGATAGTGATCTTCATATTTTCCAATGCTCCTGAAGAGACTCTCCCACCTCCCCTCCCCATCTCAGGAATACAGATGCAGTACAGTTGGATGCCTGTGCTTTGGCTCCTGATTTTACTTATGCAAGATTGTTTCATTCCTTAACAGTTTCCTCAGTATTACAAACAAGATCAAAAGTAAAACAGGTTTTAGTTCAAAGGCAATCAATAAATTGCAGACAAAATGGAAAGTTCTGACCCACTTAAAGGACTAAGAGATATAAAATCCTTAATTATTTTAGTGTTACAATGTTGTTGCATTTACTTCCATCAGAAAAAAAAAGAGGTTTCTCATTTTGTTAGCAAAGACTTTGCCAAATGCAGATTAGTTAGAGTGCTAACAAAAAGTCACAATTTTTTATATACTCATATCAGTTTTGTTTTTGTGGTACTGGGGATTGAACCCAGGAGTGCTTTCCACAACTGACTTTTTTATTTTGAGACAGGGTCTCACTATTGTTTAGGGTCTTGCTACATTGCTGAGGCTTGCCTAGAACTTGCAATCCTCCTGCTGAGAGTGCTAACAGATGCACCCTGCTTGTCTTAAGTCCACAGGATGTGCTACATTCATCAGGAAACTACCTGTCATCTGCAGGAGAAATGCAGGCCTGAACTAATTTTGATAAGAGGAACACAAATTACCCTGAAGTAGGGATATTTTAATGACACTTACACAGACCAGATCCCAGAGCTCAGGGAGATAAGGATAATTCCCTCTTACCATAAAATCTGTAAGAACAGGCTGAATTACAACTGGTCAACATGGGCCAAAGTGACCTAGAGTTGTCAGGCACAAGCAGTAAAATTCAGGCTGTCAGTAAAATGTAGACCTGGGTGGGAATCTCTGGAAACTTCCCTGGGACTCCCAGTAAAACTGGAGGCCTTAGAGCAGCATACCATCCTTCTCCTGAGAGGACCCACTCTCTCCCTTGAGACTGTCCCTTTTCCCCTTTCCTATTCCTTCTAATAAATCTCTGAAATGAATGATATCCATTAACAATGGAGAAAGCAAATTCTTTCTGACATGTCTGAAATATGACTTGATCACAATAATTGGAGACTAATGGGGGTCTCTATGCTGCTTTAGTTTCCTAGCAGATCCCAGTCTTGTAATAGTGCCTCAGTCTCTGGAGTCTCTGGGATTATGGGAATGTACCACTGTGCTCAGTTTTTAACCTTTTTAAACATACATGGAAAAGTTAGATTGGCATTAAAATTCTGGAACTATAGCAATGAGCAGAGGGAAAACAAAACAGAAGTCATTATCTAAAACTAACATATCTATACTAACATATATTCCTATCTAAATTGAGACAAACTGAAATCGTGTCCGTCTAGGAGAACAGTGACTGACAAAATGATACCATGTTTGAGTAAGAATTGCTTCTCAAGATCATGGAAGTAAATTCAGACAATCTAATAGTGCTTCAATCACATTACATGTTTGAAAATATCCAGTGCTTTCCTAAGGTTTTGTCTATTTTTCAATGCTTTTCTTGTCTTATCATAGACCAATCAGTTCTGACTTTAAATCTGTCTTGAGTTAATATCTTATTCCAAATCCATGCACACCCTAAACAGGAGCGCATGCATCTACAAAGAGGTAGGGAATGTGATTTTACAGGTGATAAAATTAAGACTGGGTCTCTACATGTACAGGAATATTGGAGAAGCATCCAATAGTCCCCACTCACTTTCCCACCCCTCTCCTAAGTGTCCGGGCAGGCTTCATTTTGTAGGCAACACTAGTGAGTGATCCCAGGGGATGACTATACCACATGCTGGTGCCTTTGGAAGTGACATAAAAGCCTGGCTGCTTCCATGATTATCTCATCCCTCACTACCCTAACAGAGTGTCCCTGGGCCATAATTACAGTCTCTTTTTTCTTTCCTGGTGAAGAACCTTTGTACAATAGATGTTATGCCTCTATTTCTCTACAGTATACTTTGAATTAGTAGCTGGAGTGTAAGAACAGATTATTAGCTCAAATTAACCTGACTTTTTCTTATCAGTTTAGCACATTACTGCTACAGAGTTGTGGTAATTGGTTCTCACATTTTATTCAAGATACGCCCATTATGTAGACCTTCAACTTGGCATCAAGACACCAATATAACTATAGAAACAGTATCATAATTCAGCCTGTGTCTCACATGGTTGCTATTGCAGTTTGTAAGCTTTTAAATTTATTTTCCCTTAACATTTGAACCTACATTGACACGGTCTAGTTCTCAAACAGTAGTTTTCATCATAAAAAAAATCACATGGCTTTTTATTTTTTTCAGTATAAAGTTTCTTTCCCAGTGTGAGAGAATAGGTTATTCCAACAACTGTTTCCCAACACTGATTTTTATCTTAATGAGTTTCTTATGAAAATAACATTCTCCCTACAGAACTAATTTTAATCATCATCACTCGTAAATGTTTTTGCATGTGTCCTTGTCAGAGCCTTTTTCCCCCATCCTGGGTTTCCTACAGGACTCACTTTCACAGCTGGTTTGCATTTCAAAACAGCTACTAGCTGGAGAAAGAAGCAAACTCAATAAAACAACATAGAAATCAGGGCAAGATCAGCTGCCTAAATGATATCTTCCTTTATAGGCTCCCACCAGGCAATTAAAAAATGTTAAAGCAATGTACATTTGGGGAGAAACTTATCTGTGAGACGCACTTTTAATAATTAGATTGCACATGTTATATGCACAAATATTTTGTTCATCACCCAAGTAAAATATCAATGAAACTATGACATTCCTTACCTTAAGATTTGTATTCATGTTATTTCTGTTTTTCTGTCCCTTGGATGGAATTGTCAATTTCCTGCTTTCCTATGGGAAAAATTTCAATGAACATTTATGAAAGATGTAGCTCTATACCTAAGCAGGCAATTATATGTGGTTAATGGATAAGATTGTCTGCTTTTACAGTTTTCACATATTATGTCATAAATGAAAACCTTTTAATTTAATGGCAAACAATCAAAACAATTGTAATATGAAATACTTTTCTGGGGTTTTTTTCCCTCTAACTGAAATTCAAAATTACAAATTTCTGGGATAAATTGCCTTGCAAACCTTGATTAAATTATCTAGGCACAGCTGTATAGCACAAGTCTAGTAAATATTTGCAATCCATTATATTCTCTGCTTTAGTGATTAACAGTCCATAAAGAGATTTTAAGCAAAGCTACTGGTTTAATCTACGCAAGCTTTACATCTAGAATGCCACAGTGAACCAGGCTGTTATGGGAGGCAGTCAATGTTGCAGTCACAATTTCTAAACTAAAACAGTGAATTTTTAAAACCCTGAGGAATTGCAGGCCCATTTACTCCATCTGTGGTACACGGCGAGATAAACAGGAATAAGGGTGTATGAGACTTCAGTTACTGAATATAATGATTCTTCCGGGCATTGAGGGCTAACAAAACACACGTTAGCATGCACTGTGGGGTTTAGTGTCTTCCACCAAGTGAGGGAGAAAGGATTTTAATAGTCACACTAAAACTGCTTACTGAACCGGTTCTTATTTCTAAGCATCTAGTATTTTGTATGACCTTTTTATAAAAACAGTTAAAATTGTTATTTTTTAAATCTTTATTTTCTGTAACTAGGAGCTATAGTTTCTGTATTTTAAAACGTGATTTTACAAAACAAATAAAAAATATAGGTAGTCAGTAGGCTCTGCCAGGCTATCTTTATAATATCCAATAACTATAACTAGGAAACAAGAGAAAGGAGGTGGGGGAAGATACAGTTAGAGGAAACTAATTTTCACAGGTTATTCCCAGATTGCTTTTTACACACAGATTTGTTCAAGCAGTACAATAATTGTGTGATAGTCATTTGATGGAGGGTCCATATCTAGGATCCAGATGGTGTTCAGGTTTAGCTTATTTAGCTGATCCATTTTGAGCAGGGCATTTGAAATGTTAAACAAGCAAATAAATCAGGAGGCTCTTAAGTAACAACATTCTGATAGCTGTCATCGTTAAAACAGAACCAGAAAAGCATTAGGAAGTTTTGAATTTGAGGTACGTTAGCCACCATATCTGCTATTAATTCTACTTAGCTGTCTTCTCAGTTAAGAGTGGCATGCCTAAAACTAGAAAATACATAAATGAATAAATCAAGTTCAAATTCATAATTCTTGTATTGACATCATGTTTACCAACTTTTGTCCTTATTCATCCTAGTGACCCTTTCTACACTATCAAAATAACTCAAGGAAAATACTGATTAATTTGCCTTTTTGATTTTTTAATTTTTGTTGTAAGAAAACCATCATAAACAAAATTGAAAGCCAAATTAAAAAATAAAGGAAAATATGTGCAACCCGTATCACAGAACAACTTTTAACATTTTTTTAAATTTAAATAACTTTACAATGAGAAAACTTTATTGGTAATAAATGAACAAAGGAATAGGTCGCAAAACAATAAGCACACCTGTAATCCCATGACATGGAGGCAGAGGCAGAGGATCACCAGTTTAAGGCTAGCTTGGGCCTTGATTCAAAATAAAATAAAAAGGGCTGGGGATGTAGCTTAGTGATAGAGTACCCCTTGATTCAGTACATAGTACTGTTAAAAAAAAAAAGTTTGTATCCTTTGATTATCACTCTAACTTCTAGGAATACAGCTTTACATGATAAGCTAATCTTTTTAAAAATGTTTCCTACATAATCTTGTTAATCACTACATAATTGAGAAAAATTTGAAACAACATAATTTAGTAATGACAGTAATGGTAGTAAAAATATGATACAGCCATACAATTGGATTCCATTCACCTTGAAATAATATTATAGATATTTTTAATCACCAAGTCCTGATTGATGCAGGAATGGGTTCATCAAGAAAGCCAGAATGGGGAAATCCAGTATCCTTGTCTTGTCGCCCATAACAAAGACGCGATCCCAGGAATGTGCATGCAACTCTTTATTTTGCGTGCGCGTTTCTTTCTCCTCTCTGCCTTCTTCTATCTTCTTCCCCTTCTTCTTCTTCTTCCCCCTCCTATCTCTCTCTCATACCCTCAGTTGACCAATCACAGAACTTTCACGTGAAGCAAGCATGGGCAAGCATAGACAAAGGCTTAAAGCCTGAACCGGACACACGTGTGGCCAGTTTACAATCAATCAATAGGAATAACTTTCACAAAGATACACCTGTTTACTCCATGGCAACAGCAAAACTGGCATACCGCCAGGCGCCATCTTAAGAGACCATAGGGAGTGTCCGGACCACCCCAACAATCCAGAACTAGGATTACTATGGAAACTATTAAAAAAAAGTGGTTTTCTCAATATCATTGCTAACTGTAAGGATGATATGAGCTTGGGGCTCAGAAGAGACTGCTTAAGAACAAGTCACCATAGAAGGTAATTAGTGAGCTAGAATGATGGATAAAAAGACATTACAATTGAACCTGTATCTAGACATGATGAATATCTGTGGATGTTCCTATTAACCAATTCCTTCCTGCCTGCTCCCTTCTTTCCCTGTCTTTCCTCTTTGCTTCCTCTTTTTTTCTTTTTCTTTCCTTCCTTCTCTCTTTTCCTTTTTACTTTCTCCCTCCCCTGCTTCATTTATTTTCCTCCAAGTGTAAGTTGATATCTCTGAAACTTGGGAAGAAAATATTCTTGATGAATAAAATGATTTTATTGTCCTGGTCCTGGCTTAACCTTTCTTCACCCCCTTCTAAACCATCACAATCACCTTTCTTCCTTATTCTCTTAAGGCCTCAGTCGCATTTCTAGGCTTGTATCTTTTGTGAATTTATGAAGCCCATCCATGTAGGGTGCTGATCTTAAATTGTAATCAAATATTCTTCCCATGGGGGGCTCAGCTCTTTTGGGTGTACATAAGACAGTAAGAGTTACTGATAGCTAATATTTTTGAGCACTTTTACTACTTTGGAAATTATTCTAAGAAGTTCGCACAGATTATACTCATTCAATTGTTAAGTGAGGAAAGCACAATTTAGATCGCCCATTTTATATGAGGAATTGAGGTAGGCAAAGTTTTGCACTGTCACACAGCTTAGAAATTGGCAAAACTAGGAATTTGATACATGGTAGCTGCCTACAAAGAGTTTACAATATAAGTGGGATATATATTAAAAACAAAAGTGGATTTCAAGAGGGTGGGAGAATGAAACTAAGAAAACAAGAGGGAGATAGGAAATATTGGGGAAAACAGTGTATGAAAATGACCAAGATGGATATGGCACATTGGGGAATAATGATTTGCTCCTTGTGGCTAGAATGCAGTTTAGTAAGGAAGTGGCAAAGGAGGAATCTAGATAAATGGGTGGGGATGGGGACACTGGCACAATCAAGGGGTTTCTGTCAAGACCAAAACTGTATTTAAAACATGGCTCATCAATGTGACTATAGAACTATAATCTACTACCAGAAAGTAGCCACAACGTTGGTGTCCCTCCTTCAAAAATGCAGAGCAGGAAACTGGTGCAGCTGCCTTATACACTGTGTCAGAAGCCACATGTATGGTGAGAATGTCAAGAACTCCTAGTCCAGCCTGGATCCCTGGAGAATTCAGTGGAGTAAAACTTGTCTACCCACGACTATTACATGAAAACTCTCTTATGTAAGCTGCAGTATGTGGGTTGGGAGCATCATTTATGATATTAAAATATCAATTTAAATATGTTAATACAAATGCTTTAGTGTCATTTATTGTTTCAGTCAGCTTTTTTGCCCCTGTGACCAAAAGACCTGACAAGAACAATTTGAGAGGAGGAAAAGTTCATTTGGGGTTCATGGCTTCACAGGTCTCGGCCCACGGATAGCCAACTCCATTGCTCTGGGCCCAAGATTAGGCAGATCTTCAAGGTGGGAAGGGTGTAGTGTAGAAAAGCATGGGAAGCAGCAATTAGGAAGGAAAGAGAGCTCTGCTCACCAGGGACAAAATATAAACCCCAAAGACATGCTCCCAGGGACCTACCTCCTCCAGCCATAACTTATCTGCCTACAGTTACTGCCTGGTTAATCCATTCAAGTAGATAAGCACACTGATTAGGTTAAGGCTCTCATAACATGAACATTTCACCTCTAATGTTCTTGCATTGTCTGATGAGATCTGGGGGGGTACCCCATACCTAAACTATAACAGTTATAGTTACAAATATAAACATGTATTATCATAATTTTGAGTATGATAAATATGTGGAATGTGTTGAGAATATTTATAGAAAAAGTAAAAGGCAGATTATATATATACATATTTTTATCATGGGTACTCTTTATATATGTTCCTTCTATTTTTGGAATTAAAAGTGCAGAAGTAATGCAAGATGAACGTTTATATGGATAAATTAGACCATAGTCAATCCAAATGAGTAAAAGGTTCATAAGATACATTAGACAAAGAACACATTAAAATTAGGTGCTAAATTTTTCTCCAGGTTTTCCTGTAGCTAAGGCAAAAAGAAAAAAAGTATTATATATTCCATTCTTTTCTCAAAAAAATAAACTCAGATTTAAGGAAACATTTAAATAGGGATATACATGGTTCAGGACCTTGCAGAAAATCAACAAAAGAGCTAATTTTCTCCCCAAATAAATACAAATTTATGTAGGAGTGGTCTGCCAAAATGTTAAGAGAGCTCACGTTTCTATAATACCAGCATTACAGACATCATATTGCACAGACATCATCGCATATATTCATGCTAAAATAATTTGGAAAATCAAAATTAAGCTTATGTTCAAGTCAAATGCACATGTGTTAGGTGAAAGGAGTCAAGGTTGATTCATCTGAGAGAAAACAGACTATCAAAGAAGTAGAAAAATTCCTGGTCTAAAATGGTTTATGTTCCTAGGATTCTGGTTTTGAAAACCTGCACTGATTTCACATTCACTTTGAAAGTTAGACATAGAGAAAAATAGGCAAAATTACCTAGTACTAATTTGTTTTCATTTGAAGAATAATAATTTCAATGAAACAGTTCAATTTATTAAAAAATATTTAGAAGTAGTTTTTTTTTTCTACCTAGTACCAAGAGGTACTAAGGCTTAAAAACCAAGTTTTCAAAAAAAGACAAGAATAAGAATGGATGATCTCAGAGAATAAGATGAGTCAATTTCAATAAAAAAGGTAGTAAATTTAAATAGTGTTATGTAAAGTATTCAAACATAAAGGTACTCTTCCATTCCAATAAGAAGTAAGGCTACACTGAGGACTGTTAATACAGTGAGTTTCAATTCTTTTTTTTTTATAATTAACTACATAGTGTCAAAATGGCTAGGTGATCCTGAAGCAAATCTATCAATTGTACTTCCATGGATGGGTTCCTGATGTACAACAGTCCCCTGATTCAATACTAAGAATATATTGTCCTCTAAACACATAGGAATAACTGAATATTTAGTAGCTTAGCCTTTACATGATGTTTTATTGTACTCTAGAAAGTTATAAAACATTGGGACTACTTGACTTACAAAATTTTATTTCTCCCTTCACTTTTATTTCAAGGTATCTTAATGGAGAGGTTAAAATAATTATGAGGACTCAGAGAAGAACTTTAAAGAATGAATGAAAGACTAATGCCTTACTAATCTTAATGCAATTGTAACAGTTATATTTTATGGAGTAAAGACTAAGAGAATTAAATTGTGACAATTGTCTGCAAATATCTGAAAAAGGTAAGTTCTTTTGCCTATTTCAAGCAAACCTCAATGTAGATAACACTAAAATATAACAGGAATTATTCTAACAGCTACTAATTTTTTTAAATGTGCAATAGTAATAACTTGAAAGAAATGAAGACATCTGGTTAAGAATTAAAATTATACTAGATGGAGAATTAAATGAAATGCATATTAATTTAACTATGATTGCAATTTTAGTGGAAAACTCATTTAAATATGAATCTAGCAACTTGACCTTTTCACAATGAAAAAAATCCTGTGAATTACAAAGACATTTTTATATCAAAGTCATAAACCAAAGAAATTTTAAACTATAATGTCCTACAGATAAAATGTTAAGATTTTCTTTTTGGAAATGGATTCCAGTTTTGATACTAAGTCCCATTATTATTGACAGATGAACAATAAATTGGTGAGCTGACTCACATGGAATATTCCAATTTTTTTATCCTCAACAAAAATAAACCTTCAAAAGAGTATATACAAGTTATACTTGTGAATGACTTACTTTTTAAGAAATGTGACAATATGATGTTCACGTGTGATGGAGAATAATAATGGAATCATCTTCCTGCTAGGCTCCAATCTCCGATTACTTTACAGAGCCAATTTGTTTCAGGCCCTCAGCAACCTTAAGAGATAGCTGCTTATTACTGTAATGTTAGAAGAGCAAACTGAGGCAGAGAAAAATAAAGCAACTTTCTCAAAGATACAGGAAATAAGGGGCAGCTGTGATTTGTATAAGGGCATCTGGGTTCTGGATACCAAGTGTTCAACCCACTATACTAAACTATCTATCAACAGAATAATTAGAGCCAAACTTAGTTCGGACTATCAGAAAACTTGCATTAAAGCAATTAGTTAAAAAATTTCCTGTGTGAAAATAGTGGTATGTGGTTGGCATTACCCTGACTTTCTAAAATCACCTATAGTCAATGAAAGTGTAATACATAAAAATTCAAGTTTTGATGAACCCAAACCACAGAGTTGACCAAAGGACACAACCAGAGGATGGGAGCACACATTCAAGCAATATTTGAAAGCACTATTCCTGCCCTGTGGGATCAATGAAGAAGGACACCTTTTACTTTGTGCTAAATTATAATTGAATATCACCATTGGCTTTAGGATATGCCTAAATGAATAAAAATATAAACCCCTAGGTCATTAATTTAGTTCGGCCCCCAAATTCCCCTGGCTGTCCAGAAATTTAAAAAAATGGCAACCTCCTTAAATGATAAATCTGCTACAGAGCCTATAAAAACAGAAGCAAGTGACAGATGAACAGCACACTGCAAAAAGCTACCAAGTGCACCAGCTTCTTAGAGCTGCAATAAAGCAATCACCAGAAAGTGGTTGGCTTCATACAGTAGAAATGTACTCTCTGACAGATCTGGAGGTCAGAAGTCCAAAATACAGCTTTCTTATGAGGACTCCAGTCATTGGATTTAGGGGCCACATAAATTCTGTATGACCTTATCTTAATTAGACTAATTACATACACAAAGACTTTATTTCCCAATAAACAGACATCCTGAGATTCTGGGCAGACTTGGATTTTGAAGGGACACTATTCAATCCTGCTCACCATGAAATAAATAAAAATTTTATGAAAAGTTTCTCTATGCATTTGTAAAATTGAATAAAGATATTACTTCCATGAAGACCAATCAAAGATATAAGAATTTTGCAAAGACATGATTAAAAAAAACAGGAGACAAAATGCAGACTAAAATAGATCAGAGGAAAGATGACATTAAAATTAGAAAGAAACAAAGATTAGAGCAAAATTAGAATGAATCTGACAGAAATGAATTAAACAGGAAGTTCTGAAGGAAGACAATGGAGCATGTTGTATTTACTGATAAACAATCTTAAAATACAAGAAGATTTGAGTCTGTATTTTAGAAGCAGGTTTGATCCCAGAGGAAAAAAATGTCTGGAATGAAACATGGAAGCATATACCACTCAAGTTATCATCAATTAAAGTTGAACCAACTATCATTTGTACATCCAGACAAAAGATCAAGCAAAATATAGGAGGAAAATATCTGAGTGATCTCAGATACCTTCATATCTTCCTTCAATATCCAGAGACAGTAGAACAAGTTCCACAAATTCCTAATTGAAGCATGCAAGACTTTTAGATATGCAATACCTTTAGGAATAACATTCCCATAAGCTTTCCAGAAGAATCACTTTAAGTCAATTAAGAGATGATGGGAAAGCTAAAACAGTAGGACTATTGGTGAAAATAATCTACTTACTGTTATGCTCCCATGATACACCTGAAGCAAATACAGAGATATATACATATATATATATACACATGTATATAACAGAGATATACATATTTATAAAACAAAGAGATATATGGATATATAGCAGAGATATATGTATATACCTACATACATAGGATATATATATATACACACAATATATATATGATTATATAACAGGTATGCATACATATATACACATAAAACATGTACACATACATATGTATATAACATAAAGATATATATATATATATGAGAGAGGTGGGGTTGTTACTCAGTGGTAGAGCACTTGCCTCGTATGTATGAGGCACTAGGTTCGATCCTTGGCACCACAAAGAAAAATAAACAAAATAAAGGTATTTTATCCATCCACAACTAAAAAAATTTAAAAACAACATATATATATATATGAGAAAAATATAGAGCTTTAAAAATGAGAAAATAGTCTAAAAATGATCGAGATAACTGTTAGTTTCATCTCTAGTTTGATAAAAATTAATTGCAAATATATTTTGCTGTACTAATCAAAGTGTCAAAAGATATATTTTCAAGTTTACAAGTGAAGAACATTAGAATAATTTTATTGAATAATATATAGAAATACAAAAAACTGTAATTGACTAGGGGTGGGCAAACACCAAAGTAAGTGGGGTAACTTTAGCTGGGTGCAGTGGTGCACACCTGTAATCCCAGTGGCTTAGAGGCTGAGGCAGGAGGATCACAAGTTCAAAGAGAGCTTAGGCAACAGTGAGACCTTGTCTCTAAATAAAATACAAAATAGGGCTGGGGGTGTGGCTTAGTGCTTGACTGCCCCTGAGTTCAATCCCTGGTAAGACCCCCTCCCCCCACAAAAAAAAGAAAGAGGGGTAAGTAAAAAGATATTTTATTATATGTCTAAGTAGGGAATTAGTACATATTATAAATTACATCGATTGAATTACCATAAATTGATAATTTGTATTCATAAAGTAAAATAATATTACAACAATTATAAATATCTGTTTTGTGCTTTATTATATAGTACCAACACTCATAAAGCAAAAACTAAGTAGCTGGGAAGATTGGTGTACAGCTGAAATCCCAGTGACTAAGAGGCTGAGGTAGAGCCATCATAAATCTGAAGCCAGCCTCAGTAACTTAGTGAGACCCTATCTCAGAATAAAAAATAAAAACTACTGGGTGTACAGCTCAGTGGCAAAGCACTCTGGGTTCAATCTCCAGTACAAAAAACAACAGCAAAAATCCATAACGATGACAATAAAACTATAAGCAATATAACAAAATATACTGAAATAAGTAAGACTTTGATTCATGTCTCATTTTCAAATTTAACAAACTTATGAATATAGAAGACCTAAAATTCAATATAGAATACATCTTCTTTGATAGTGTCAGAGTAATAGTCACTAAAATGATTAGCATGATTCTATAATTGCCTAGACAAACACAATCATACCAATTTTGAAAGCAACTTAATATATTAATTATTCACATGTATTTCCTCCTTTATTAAAACTCTCTTGAAAGGAAGGACCTTATTAGTCGTTTCATCATTATCTTTCCAAGTATACATCTATGCATAATAGATGCTTGCCTTTATTTCTTGAGTTTGATTAATTTTACCCAGAGCAAAGACATTTACTTGAAGAAACATTTGATATTTCACTCAAAGCAGAGATTTACAACACTTTGATATAAAGGAAACAGAAGTAAATGACTTAATTTTTGCTTAGGCTAACTGCCCAATTCTAATTAGGCCATGGGCACATGGGCCTCCACTTATTTTCATGCCTCCTTTAAAGCCCCAGAGATAGCAGAAGAGTGATCATGGCAGCCAAACCAACCATATGGGAACCAGTAGGCCACAACTTAATTAGCACTGCAAATTTATGCCAATAGAGTCAGCTTCTATTTTTATATTACTTCATCTCAGAATCTTAAAGTTTAGTAAAATGTACCCTTTTGCTTTTGTATTTATCTTTCTTTAAAATGTGTTAAAAATCATAAAAATATTTATCAAGGAAATAAATTTAATTAAAACAATATATATTCCATACTTTTATCAAAGTGGATTCTACTGTCAGGTATAACTGACAAGAACCAATGAAAAACAAATATTTGATAAAATTCAAAAAGTAAAAAAAGAAAAGCTAACTATAACAGTAACAAGATTTTAAAATCTTCCCAAAACTCCTTATTTAGTCATTTATTTATTTATTTAGGTGCTGGGGATTGAACCCAGTGCCTCCTGTATACTATGCAGATGCTTCACTACTGAGATTTAACTCTGGCCCCATTTTTAATTTTATTGCCATTGAAGTAAATTTCATAAATTAACCATACTGGTTACATTTATATAATGCATCTATAGTATAATAAATATTAAAATGTAGGTGTTAAAGAAGTCTTGAATTTCTCATTTTGGTAGTATAGTATATCACCTTTACAATATTTTAGGGTGATTCGATACCCTTGTGTTGTACAATTTGAGCCTATCCTTCATAGAGAAGTTACTGATTAAGTACCAGAGCTAGGAACAAAACTAATCATCTCAGTTCAGGGCTCCTGTTCTAGATTAAGAGACAGGTGAAATTTCAAAAGAGCTAGATTCAATTGACATAGACATCATTTTTATTCAAATCTCATTAGTTAAAAGCAACAACATAAAATTGTTGAGGTGAAAATTCCTAAAGCTATTTTAAAAGCTGCATTAATAAAACACTACCTCAATTTGTATGATTATTAATAACAATTGGATGTTTTTAAGAAAAGAGAGAAAAACATACACATTTTCAGTTTTCCTAACTTAACCACCATATTCAAATGAAAAGAACCTAACAATTGGGTAAATTCAATCAATATCTAATAGTTTGGAATTCATCCTTAAGTTAACAAATAAGAAAAAAATATGAAGCTTGTGTCCTTGATTTTTCTCCCCTTTCAAATTCTTTGTTGCACCATCTGGCCTTGAAAGCTTACAAACATTATTTTCTGCACAAAGATATGACCAAGTACCCAGAGGGAAATCCTAGAACAGTAATAGTCTTCAATAATTCACTGTTCCTACCACTAGTCTCTCATCATTATCTTCTACTTTTAATGAATCGACTATCACATTAGTCATGTTGACTGTTTTAAAACTAGTTTTAAATATTTTATGAATATATTTTATGTAAAGGAGGTACTTTATTTACTTGTTTATTTTTGTAGTGCTGGGAATGAAAAGGCAGTATTTTAAAATGGCATGATAGAGAGGTCTTCAGGAAAACCACACAGAAAAAAATATTGTAAATTTAACTACCATAGTAAGAATAAACTGAACATTAGTGGCACTGAAACAATGCTTTTAGATTTAACTAATACATTTGGTTATTACTGAATAAGCTATTTTAAATAGAGCAATAAAAGAGTTGATTCAATATCACAAAACTGTTTTCCTTTGTTTTTACTAAGTGTATCTTGCAGATGTCTCCCATGATATCATATTTATGAACATCAACTGAGCAAACAATTAGTAATGTAGGGGAATATTAGAAAGGGAATTATCAACTTTGATGTTTTGAAATAGTATTAAATGGAATGTAAGTAAACGTAATATCTATAGGAAAATCATTTAGTTTTAAATTTAAATTCAGGTTCTGGAAAGTTCAGTAGTCAAAATTGGGGACTTCTTCATTTTGAATAAAAGAAAACAACTTCTGAATGTAAGCTGTGCTTTCTATTGATTAGGTAATACTGGAGTTCTCCACATTTTTATCATGTCTCTTAATTTCACTTTTGACACTTTATTCTTCAAGGCACAAATCCCTGGAGTAGATGACCTTGGCAATGGTTTCCTGTGCTCAAGGAAGAGTCTTTGGGAATGGGCCCCCATGGCAATTTGGATCACAGTTTCCATCCTACAGTATTTTCTCACAGATAATGAAAAGAGTTAAAGGGAAGTAGATTGACAAATACAGGTCCCAATAGATCCCTAGGTGCTTAGATAGAAGTTTTAATGTTCAAATAACAAACATAGAGCACACAATTGCTTCAAGAAGCAGGCCCTGGTGGATAATGTACCTGTAGATGTAAACCAATAGAGTGATACAGGAATGAGTGTGCCGATTTATATTTGAACTTGTTTCTCATTTCTATGACTTCACTTTTTTTTTATTAAATAGGGCATATGATGGGAAGAAGATTTAATGGAAGTAAGTTGGAATGGTAAATTAATAGATTTTCAGTTTATACACATAAACACAAATAATGTCAAATAGTAAGAGGTAATGTCAATAGAGCAAATTTATTATGGTTCCTAAAGTTCATAATAAGCTATTTGAAGTTCTGGAAATAAGAAAACAGCAGTCATATTCAGTCAAGTAATATGAAAGTTCAAAAGAATAGATGTGCTTCTCAGCAGGGACCAACAGGGAAGTACCTTGAAAATTGAAATCTTTTCATTCAGAAATCTATTTATTTTTTTTGGCTGCTCTCTAGCAAATAAAAATTGGGGCAGATTGTTCAACACAGATAGTAAATTAGCAAACTGGCTTTGATGCTTATTCTGAAAAAGATTGTTTAGATTCATCTCCTAGTCAACCCCCAAATTAGATTTTCTATTCAAGAGGGAATATGTTCTTTGCTTGGAAAATGTCCTGTTCAGCCCTTTTCTTGCTCTACATGCTCTCTGTGGAGGAGTACACTCATGTTCAAGTTTGCTTTTACCCACTTCTGAAAACACTCAGTTCTACATCTCTTCCCACCTGTCTCTCTAGGGTTCATCTCTTGGGTAAAAAAGGTGAACAGAATTATTGAATTCTTTAATAAGTATAATAAAATTAATCAATATATATAACTGTTAATTGTCTTCACCATTATCTCCTATTATCAAATTGATAAACAAATAATAGGATATAAGAAAACGAACTAGTAAATATGGTCAAGAAATATCCCAATACAAATAAATGTTAACATAAAAACCTAAGAATATACCAAAAATTTTAAAACAACAACAAAAAAAATGAGATCCGTATATCATCTTTCTCCTTAGAAGATTTAAATTTGTGACTGCCAGGGATCCAGGGGACCAGACATTCCAAATTGTCTTAATCCAAACAGTGACAAGGAAGACTGAAGCTAAGCTTTGGGTTTAATAATGAACTGTCTATTTCTTGCTCACTCTGGAGTGTATTCCTTCAGGTTTCTAATTTAAACCTCAGGTTTGCCAAGCTCCCTACTTTATGGAAGCATATCTTCATTTAATATTTGTTTTCATTCATTGTATAATTTCTTTTTACCATGATTTACCAAGATTTACCAAGATTTTACCAAATTTTACCAAGATTTACCATGTTGTGTCATTGTGTTGTAGTTACGTGCCTTGTGAATTGAATAGATTTAGATGTTATTTTTGTTGTTTTTATCCAGAGAATAGGAAGCTTAATCCATCTACATAGATTTGTTTACACATATTTTCATACGTATCCTTCAGCTTTGTGTTTTCTATTATTTCATTTCTCTGGCTATATGTGATCAAGAGCCAAAAATTTATTTTTGTCCATTGCTTTAGAGCACATAGTCTCTTTTAAATTATATTCCTATCTTTTTACTTTCCAAAATGATTTGTTCCTTAAATATTTAATTTCAGAGTCAAGGATTAACTGTATCTTTTGTTTTCCACAATTAAGAAAGATAATTGGACAAAATTTTTTTTCAGACCTATTTACTATATTTTAGGTTTCTGAGACCAAATTATTGTTATTACATTATAATTTATGAATCATACTTCTTTTTCACAAAAACAGTTTTTGATAATGAATGAAATTTTAGTGCTTATTGACAGTTCTTGTTTTCTTTCTGTTTTGGGGGTGGGCAGTACCAGGTATTGAACTCAGCTGCACTTGACCACTGAGCCACATCCCCAGCCCGATTTTGTTATTTATTTAGAGACAGGGTCTCACTGAGTTGCTTAGCACCTCACTTCTGCTGAGGCTGACTTTGAACTCCTGATCCTCCTGTCTTAGCCTCCCAAGCTTCTGGGATTACAGAGCCACTGAGCCCAGTTTAACTCTTTTTGATATAGATATTTTCTTATATGTCAGTTTTTAAAGCAAGACTTAACACATCTAAGACTTTGTTGCCTAACCTTTTTTAAAAACACATACACTTCTCTACCATTTCCAGGTATTTAATATTGTAGGAGAACAGTCAGATCAGTCATTGGTTTTTGTTCCTTTGTAAGTAACTAGTTTCAGCCATTTAAATCATGTAGGAATTTTCTCAATTGCTAAGAAATGCAACTGTTGGTCATAACATATCTAAGATTGGATAATTTTTTATTTTATTTTCTAAGACTACAGAGGTTCCTTTTTGTCTGCATAAAAAGGTATTTTTTTCCTCTTGGTAGAGTTATATTCCTTCAATTATATTTTATGTCATCATCACTAAATTTTAGTAATTGTACTTATAATGTCTTTCTATACTGTTTCCATGTCAGTCATATTTTCTCTCCTATTGATTTAAAACATTTTGAGATAGTTTTTCTTACTTCATTTTACAAGTTGGTTTCTATGGCAGTAATTCTACTTTTAGCTCTTTCCAGGTGGCTTTTCTTCCTTTCCCCCTAAAGCCATGTCCTTCTCTCATTCTTATTTTGCTATTCTGTGTACTTGCATACTCTTTATGCACTAATACCTCTGTTTTAAGAGATTTTCATTGTATTCTATTGAGAATGCAAGTTTACTTGTTTTTCTTATGTAGACATTTGTAGTTAGATGCATAGGTTTCTTTTGAATCTTTGAAACATCATTGCTATTTCTTCCTTCAGCAAATAATTTGCTAAAAATGCTACATTGTTTTTCTTTTCCTTATTCATTCCAAAGAAAGTTGATGTTGGACCATCAAAAGTGGAGTTTTGTCAATAATGCAGTGAATAGTTTATCTTCAATCATTTCTGTCACTTGAGCTGTGATCCCTGTCCAAATCTATGGCCCTGAATTTACACAATGTTTCTTATTCCTGCCAGATTTCCATCTAGGCATCTCTATCCTCCTGCAGTATCTAATTTTCTGTTATATAAGATCTGATAACCTTACCCCCTTTTACTAATAAAGTATCATTCTTCCTACCAGGGCAAATCAAGCTGCCTCGATTGTGGACGGCTTTTAGAAAGGGGCACAAAGTGAGGCAGCCATGGTCAGGGCTCGTGCTATACTGGGGAAATATTCCCAAGTGCCTTTTTATTCATCTAGATTATGACATATAGAGAGGAGACAAAGACCAACTGTGTTCATTTTTATTCCTCCATTCCCAGTACAATGATGAGAATAGAAAAAAAATCATCAATAAAACTAGAACACATGAAAAAAAAAATAGCACATTTAAGGGTATATCATTATAAGTATCCCTAAGAATGTTGTAGAATTGTGGTTCAACTCTAGAAATAATTATACTATATAATTTTTTTGGTGTGGGTGGGGGGAGGAAGAAAGGCTTTATTCAGAGACCAAAGAATGGAGAAGAAGGAGCTGTCTCCCAAATCAGCCTCTGGGCTCCAGGCTGTGGAAGGGGATGCAGACACAGGCTGGGGATGGAGAGGGAGGGAGAGGCTAAAACAGGGAGGAATACCCATCTCCCTGGGAAGAGATGGGGATCTTCCAGGAATGTGGTGGCACCTCTCCTGGCCTGTATCTGCTCATGGCGGCTGGCATGTCCAGGTCAATATATACTATACTTTTAAACGTCATAATAAATAGTTAACATCTAGACTAGTTAAAATCTAGAGATGTAAACACAATCATGGAATAAAAATTACAATGAAAGGTATTTAATATAAAAGTAGAGTAATAACAACTAAGAAATAGAATATGTTAGCTAAAATTTCAATAAAAGTAGCATAATAGAAGATGTAGAGACTCATAAACATGTCTTAGTTCAGAAAGTGTAGCTGAAAATCAGATATTACATAAGAGACAGTCTTAGAATAAGCTAAATCTCCCTAAAGATGATTTTAAAAGATGAATGAGAACATGAACACCAATTCACTCAGCTTTCTCCTGGTTGAGATACAGAATGAATCAAAATATTTGACAGAAAACATTTTTACTATTTTGGAAAAATAGTACTATTTTGGTAAAATTTTTAGAGAAATTTAGAAAAGAGTATTTCTGAAGCCATCATCAAGAAGCAATTCATGATGGAAAAGTGCACTGTTCCTAATGCAATTGGTTCATAAGTTAAAAAGTAGTTTCTATGCATCAGCTTACAGAATTCTGTAAGAAAGTGATAGTAATAATGACTTTATGCTCTTAACTAAGTCCTTATTATTTGGTATAGTAAGCCATACCAAAGTTTTACTTAGAGTGAAAAAATCATCAAAGGTTTAATTTAAAACTCCTTTGGATAATAATAAATTAAAAATGTATTTCCTTATATGTGTTTAGATACATTTACTTCTTAAGTCTTATTAACATACATATAAATAAGTGTATATAATTTAAAACTAGAAATTAATCAATTATGAAATATGTCAAAACACTTAAGATGTCCATGACCTCTTTATCATGTGATTCACTTACCAGAGGAATTATTCAGACACGGAAAATGTTCTTGAATCAAGCTGTTGTTAACTGTGTACAATGGACATTGAAATGTTATATCATAATACTTTTTAAAAATTTTAAGTGAAACAATGAGGACTTTAAACTTGGAATCCAGCAATACTTTGAAAATATTTGTGTTGATACTGAGGATAAAAGCCTTTCTTTAGAACTGGTTATTTCTTTTAATGATGTTATTTAAAATCTGCAGTTACATCTTAAATTGAGGTATGCATGCAATGTTAGATGCATGTTAAATAAAAATTAACATAAAATAATTGGGACTAATAAGGCTCATGTTTCAAAGATTTTATATTTAGATATAATCCTTTTTCAAATGGGGGGATGTCATTTAAGTTAATCAAAGTTCTTTGCCCCAGAGCTTTACAAAACTATCTGTGCTGAAAGACTGATCTTTGTTTTTTATCCTTTACAGACCAACGCATATATAAATATTATTAGTTTGCTTCTAAATAAAAATGTATATGCAATAAAACAAATGCTTATATGAAAACAAAATGACTAGGATATTGCTATAAACTATAAAATATTAGGAATGATAAACCTAGACATAGTGACATCACAATTACTTTTAGAGCCAAATTTATGATGAAAAGACTAGCAAAAAAAAAATAGGTTCGCATTTGGACAAATAATTTAAAGCAGGTTTGACACATTGGCAGCTCCCTCCCGAGCTTCTGGCAGACATTGCTGATTGATTACACTACTTTTAAACCACCTAACCATGAAGCAGAGATGTGGCTTCTCAGTCTTTCCCCATACAGTGCTCCAGACAGCCACTTCCGATTGGTATTGACAGAAAACCAGTTTGCCATGGAAAGATATGAAAAACTATGGAAAGAATAAAAAGACCCATTTGATGCCAAGTTTGCTTTTTTCTTGTCAAAAATCATTATGATTTTTATTCATGATTTAATTTTGTTTTGCAATAGACTAAACTGCCACCACTGATGAAATAAAAAATCAGGTTCATGACAAATTGTTGAAAAGCACTAAAATTGGTATTAAACTCAAGAAATGCTAATAAAAATTCAAATAGGAAAAATGTTTGAGGCACTTTAATGTAAGAAATTCAAATAAATGAAGAAAAATGGGTCTAAAAACAGGCACAGGATAAAGATTTCTAATGTTAGATTAACATGTGAGAATGTGTTAATCTCTCATCCATCAAGGAAATGAATTATTAAAACCTCTAGTAGGTCACAGGTCAGCAATCAGCAAGTGTGGAGAAGCCACACAATCCCTAAGTGTCAGGCTGTCCAAGTGGGCGAGGTAAAACCCTTTCAAGAGCTCTTGGGCATAAAGCTAAACATGTCTCTGAGCAGTAACTCTACTCCTGGTCCCAGAAATCAACAGAAATGCTTGAATGTGATCCAAATGATGAGGTAGAGATATTCATAGGGAAAACTCAAATATCCACCTCCAGCAGGTTGGGGAAATGCTGTGTTCAAGGGACAGGAAGAAATCGGTGTGCAGATCAATCTGCTTCTGCCCCAGACCCTCTGCCCCTACAAATCTACAGAAATTTGCTGGCACAAATCCCCATACAAATTGAATAATGTCCTGGACCTTGGTACCCAGGCATCAAGGTGGATATTCAGAGTCTCTGGAAAGTATCTAGTGGTAGGCTGAGCTCTACAAAGTCAGAGAATCATGCAGTGCCCAGCGATATGTCCAACATGTAGGGGATCTGAGGCCAAGCTGTGCTGGGGCCAGGGTAGCTAGGATGCTCTCTTTAGTGCTGTGCCAAGGGCTCCTCAAGGCCTGGCCACAGCTGGAAAAGGAAAGATTCTGCTGCTGGGAATATTCCCGAGGGATTGGGTAGAGGGAGGTTGCTGACACCTGAGCACCCCAGGACCATCGGACCCATATGTGCAGGGGAGCACAGACAGGGCTCCTAGACCTTGCTGCCCCAATAACAACTGCATGAGTTGCTGGAGTTCTTGTTGAGGGTATATGACCTAGCACATCTTGAACCCCACCTGCTCTTAATACTCTTTTAGGTGGAGGCTGGCTGCCGGGGCCGCTTTTCCTTGTATATAGGGCGTTGGTCCATTTTGGAGATGTTGTTGCTCACTATAGATCATGTGCAGAGGATCTGGGGGTGCTGGGGAACCAGAAAATCACGAGGTTCTTGAATCTCAGCTCCTGTTCTCTTCCTGTGTGCCTGTGTCTTATAATTAAATATATAAACATGGAAACATAATACATAGTAGTTTAAGTGAAAAGGTATTTCAGAATAGCCAAACTGAATGAGTACAAAGCTTCTAGCCAGATGTGGAAGAATAGCCTCTGTAGAATTTATCTACTCAGCAACCAAAGACCAATTTAGATGAGTATTGTCATTTCTGTTATCACTAATTAATTTGGAAAATGTAATCAGATTCTAGCACAGAAAGGAAGCTAAGATTTGCTCAATGGTTTCCCTGTGGTTAATATAGTACATTCATTGTTCCATTTAGTTACTAAAATAATTCTGAAAAGAAGATACTATTTTCATTTTTATAAGGTGAAACTAAGATTTTTGATTTTGAATAACTGTTCCAATGTCTCACAGTAAGGTATGGTTTTAAGTGCCGGTATGTCTTATTTCCCAAAGCGTGGACGACTGCACATGTCTTCTAAAGAAGAAATCTGATCAGGCAAACATAGTAAAAAAGTGACACAGTGACACATGGAAATGGGATAAAACATAACCACACAGGAACAGAAAATCTGCTGAATGCATACCTGAAAGTGCACTGTATCCTATAAATAACATGGAAAATAAATCATGTTTGTTTGAGGCACCATAACAATAGATACCAAATAAATGAAAAATAGAGAAGATAAAGTGCAAAACTATACCCTGGCTCATGAATTCATCATGTTCATGATAACAGTTCTCCTAGATGCCAAGGAAACGATTCTCAGTGTGTAAATGCAACATTTATACCCAAACAGCAGGAGCCCATCAGTGCCAAAAGAGTAGCAGCAGGGACATTTGCAGCAACGGTATTCCTCCCGGCTGGGAATGGAACTGAGCTAGCAGGAAGGAAATATGCCTCAGTGATGTAAGAAAACTAGCCTAAGGACAGAATCTAAGGAACAGTCCACCAGAAAAATAGGATCTTGCACAATCTGGGCCATAGAAACTGGTGCCTCTAATACTAATGTCCTGGGATGAACCATAACTCATGTTTTTATGATTTATTTGTATTGATTTACAGGGAAGGAGATGAGAAATTATATGAAAGTATCTGTAAGTACTTAGTTTTTTGCCAATTAAGACTTATAAGCCAGTTAGGAGTTTTTTGTTGTTGCTTTAAATTTGGTCTTTTTAGATATACATTTCAGTAGAATGTGTTTTGACATACATACATGGAGTACAACTTATTCAAATTAGGATCCCATTCTTGTGGTTTTAAACAATATGGAGTTTCATTGGTAGTGTCTTCATTTAGGAACATAGGAAAGTTATGTCTTATTCATTCTATTTATTGTCTTTCCAGTTCTTATGCCCCATTCGTTCCCTCCATTCCCCTCTGTCTTATCTACTTTTAATATATCAAACAGTTGCTATAAAAACCAAGTAAAAGATGATTGATACATAGGAAAACACTAATTGAAATGATGAAATTACTTTTTGTTGTTTAAAAATTTAGGTTGTTTTTACAGCTTATACTTGAAAAGGGGCTCTATTTTCTTCTAATAATCTGTTTCTTAATAAAATTTTGGGATAGAAGACAAAATCTAGTAGCCTGCGAAATTTATAGTAATGTATGCATTAGTAAAATAAATAAAATTTATCTTAGTACTTTAAGATTAAAGTCATATAGTGTAAGTCCTATCAACCCTGAGTAATTAGTTATACATTACCATGTGAAAACACTTTTTGGAATATCACTCTATTCTTTTCTATACTCAACTAAAGATGCAAAAATAATGACAGAATTATAATAAAATATATATATATAAATGTAATAAAAGAGAAATGAACCAATATGTTATAATTTATCTAAACATTCTCAACCCCAAATAAAATCTTAACCCTGAAGACTTTAAAGATGAAACTGAGAATCATAAAAATATATAAAGAAAGAAAGTCTTGGGATATGGGGAGAGGGGAGGAATAAAACTTCTGTCATTTTTAATATCCTTTCAAATTCTTCATTTTACATCAATGCTCAGCAATTAATTATTCTATTCCATTAGCAAAAATATAATTATGCCATTAAAATAGAAGTGTGGGAGAAAGCTACTGAGTTTTCAAGTATGGCTAAACTTTAGTTTCTCAATTGTCTATTATATATCTGACTCTCATATACAGATAAGAACTTATCAATTTATATCTAAGATTTATCAGTAATATTGATATTTCAAATGGATAATAGGGAATTCTTAGAGAATAGAAAATACTAAATATCTGTCAGCCTTTTCAAACTCTTCTGCCAAACAAGGGAATTTGCACTAAAATATCTTCACTAAGATGTTGCTAAGCTTGAAGAATAACATATTTTCTACTCCTTACCTTGGAAGGGATTCCAGAATTGACTGATCTAGAAAAAAATGGTTATTATCAAAATCAAGATATTTACTATTAAAGGATATAAAATTTTTGAAATATAAAGGTAATTCAAAAACTTCTAATTTTTATTCAAAAAATTAGGTAAAGAAAAAATAAAATTTTAAAAAAAGGTAAAAGTCCCAAGACTCTTAGATTCACTTCCATTTTGTGCTTTGTTCAGGAATACTTAAAATATGTAACAGGTAAACAGACTTCTTAAACAGAATAAACCAACATTGTAGTACCAATGAAAATATAAATTATATTAGAATAATAAATTGGAATGGATACTAATCAAAACCAATAATAATCAAGTCCAATATCTAAAATTGATTTTTTGTACCAATTTCACCCAAACATTTCATGATAAGCAGGATTATTCCCATTTTAAGATTAAAAAAGAATCCAAAAGAAAAATATTTTGAGATTGTGTTTTCAAAGATTATTAAGTTTGAAAGTGATTAAGAAAAGTTAGATGAGCTAATTCTATCTACCAAAAGTGGCATCAGTGCTGAATTTAGGATTCAAACCTAATTTTCAATGTCAATTTCTACCTTAAACTCCAGATAATTGTTTTTCTATTCATTCATGTTTATAAAACTTTACCTGCAGCTCACATTCCCTTTCTTATTAGATATATAAAATAAAACATTAGTCATCTATTAAAATCATACTTCTGCCATTTAATGAAAATATTTTATTATCTGGGAGAATTTCTCTATTTCCTAGGAATAAAGCACATAAGGAACTTCCATTGTTCAAGCTGACTGGGCTGCCAGATAGAAACCTCATCAGTCACCGAATTGCCCTTGAGCGGCACAGTTTTATGATATTTCTAAAGAATCTGTTTGCACCTGAAAATGTTCTTCCATTTAAGAAATGCACTCTTGAAGTAGACACATTTTCTCTTATATTCTCAGACCGAAAAAAAAAAAAAGAGGTATTTTTCTTTACAGCTTTTCTTTGTTTTCCCACAAGCACATTCAATAAACTGTTCTGTCAAGAGAAAAGAGCAAAGGGCTCAATTCAATAAAAAATTGCAGTGATTATGCTATGCAATTTTGCTCTTGCTACTTTATCACAATTTGCCATTCAAGTGGACACTGCTGTGCTTCCAGCTCTAGAGGGGGAAAAAGCCCCATCGACTGCTGCAAGGTCATTTTATACTAGTAAGTCTCCATTCCTATTTGAGAGCAAGTCTCATGTCAGATTGCTAGCAGTCTTTGTATAATAAACCAAAGTCACGACTTCATGAAAAACAAAGCAATCAAAACAGATCATTATCAAATAATATTTATTTATCTAGACAATCTCAGTATCAGAAATAATTACATAAGAAGCTGCAGTTCTCACAGGCCTCAAAGGTACATTGACTAGTTACTGCTCTTTTTGATCACTGCTCCACCTCAAGGCCATTCTAAGGGATTTGAAAAACTAAGACAAGGCTCAGGCTTGGAAGGATGATTCATTTGGCTTTTATATAAAATTGAAAGGAAGACAAGTGACAAAGGATGTATAACTATGTGCCTTCAGAACTGATTCAATACCAATTAGCATAGTTGGTAAAGATTTCTGCAAACAACTTTGTGCATGTGTTAAAAGTTGGAGCATACTTGTAGTTGCTAAGGGTCAGTCTAAAATATTATTAAGACATTTTATGTGTTTTTTTTATTCATATTAAGTCTTCAAACTCTGGTATGGATTTTATGCTTAAAGAACACCGCAGTTTAGATTAAGCATTTCAAGTGCTCAATAGCACTACATTATTGGGTAGTTTAGCTCTAGAATCTTAGAGGTAAAACTGGACATGTGAAAATGTCAGATTATTCTAGAAAATTCCAAGATCATTTCAGAGATCTTGGAATTTGAAAAAGGGTAGGGGTTGTATTCATCTGGTGGGTTAGGGACAGTTTATGACTATTTTCTCTGTTGTGGTTAGGATTTGATCATAGTTTTAAAAGCAAAGCATGTGAGAAATTGGAAAGATCATAAGCTTAAAAAGCATGAATATATACTTGAAGGTGAAAAAGTCAAGTGTGGCAGGAGAATGTGTTATGGTATGCCTGGAGGTAACATTAAGAGGCTAGTATGTTAAGAGGAGAGTAAGGTTTTTATTCCTTAGGAAGTGAAACAATGATGAACTGGACCATGATGCCACCAGGAAAGCAAAGTGAATGCCCACGCTCTTGAACTTACGATATGGTTAGGTCTGATAAACTCGTTGTAAGATGAAAATGTAAGTTGAAACTACATTTAATACACCCAACCTAGAGAACAGAGCTTAGCAATACAGTATACTAAAGGATATGGGTTTTTACCTTCATGATTGGGAGATGTAGCTCACTGCTGCTGCTCCTAATGCACCCCATCACACAAGGGAATTGTACCTCATATTGCTAGCTAGGAAAAAGATCAAAATTTAAAATACAGTTTCTACTAAACGCATGTTGCTTCTTATAGAATGGTAAAATAGTATAAACATTAAGTCAAATCATCACAAATCAGGGACTTCCCGAAAAAAAATGATATTGAAGAAAATTTGTAAGTCTTTGAAGTTCAAGTGAAATTTGAGCATCCAAGAAATTCTGATACTTTGTGAAGGCAGAAAAACGAGGTAATCATAAACAGATTGGAAATGGCAGAAAGGGAAATCAATGAATTATGGCCAGAATAAAAAGACTTAACGTTTGGGTATATTAAAATTTTTGGTTTGGTATTTTTGCTGGAAAGTGTGCATTCTTGAAGTTTAGAAAAAGCAAATTTAAAAAGTGGATATAGATATTTGAGAAGATTTTTAGAAAGAATACAACCTTGAAGAATGCCGCTTGGGTCAGCTTTTTAACTGCTGTGATGAAAAGACCTGACAAGAACAACTTTAAGGAGGAAAAGTTTATATGGGGCTCACAGTTTTGGAGATTTTAGTCCATAGATGGCCGACTCTATTCTTTGGGGCCCCAAGGTAAGGAAGAACATCAGGCTGGAAGACTATGGTGGAGGAAAGAGGCTCAGGACATGGCAACATAGAAGCAAAGAGAGAGACTAACTCCCCTCACCAGGGACAAAATATATACCCCACAGGTATATCCCCAGGGATCTACCTCCCCCATCCACAACTTACCTGCCTACACTTACCACCCAGTTAATTCCAATCAGAGGTTAATTCACTGATTAGCTTAAGGCTGTCCCAACCCAGTCATTTTACCTCTAAACTTTCTTGGTATTGTTCACATAAGAGCTTTTGGGCAACACTTTATATCTAAACCATAACAAATGCTATATCCAAAATTTTAAGAACATTAGAAGATAGAAAGGACAAGGCAAATAACACATTCAGAATATTATTTATCTAGCTCCACCAATATGATGAGGAGTTGTTCATGAAATCTTAGTTTGTAGAATCCCAAGTATTATTGCAGGGTAAGTGCTACATACACTATAATATCATGAAAATATTCAATGAAATATAAAAAGAAATACTAGAATTATGTAAATATAGAAAATCAAAATCTGGAGGAATTTCATTTATTTGCCTGAGTGGTTGAATCATATGAATTAATACTTTAGGTAGACTTAAACACTAGAGATTTTCACTTTGCATGTATTCCATTGGACAGCTTCTAAAAAACAGACTGGATTTGGGAGTGAAGCATAAAAGATATGATTTTAGTTAAAAAGGTGTCACTTTCCTTTTAAAGAAGGAAAAGTTTATTCAAAGCCAGAACGTGAGCGAGATCTGTGCAAATTAAGCTGATCCCTTCCACGGCTGAGAAGATTCACCTTCACAAGAGTAGGCCCAAGCCAAGGGACATGGACAATTAACCATAATTCCCAAGAAACACTGAGTCTGCACAGTTTTTACCTCATAGATGATGATCAAGCTATTGAAAATGAAAGAATGCAGAAACCTAAAATATTTGCAGAATAAAGGCCTTTAGAACAGTATCTAGAGGACCCAAAGTACACACATATTTAAAATGGAAATTGCAGGAATAAAGAAATATTGAGATATAAGAAATACATTAAGAAATTGATAAGTATCACAGTTTAGATGAATGACAACAAAATACTGGGAAAGAATGTATTTCAGGGGAAGGATAATCAGTGTTATTACTCTTTTTCTTTGGGAAAACTATAAAAATGTTGATTGAATTTAGACCCAGGCTAAAAATATGTTTTATTAGTAACATCTAAAAAGTTAATATGTATAATTTTAAAGTTGAAGAAAATGAACAGGAATTCAAAAAACTTGAAAAACGTATGTTTTTTTTTTTTTTTTTTTTAAAAAGAGTAACAAAGAAATAAAGGTTTCCAAGGTATCATCTCGTGAGATTTGGGCAAAATAATACCATCTTACATTCTTGTCTAGACATCAACTGTTAAAAACTTTGTCTATATACCTGAGTATTGAGATTGGAGGGGTTGTAATTTTTCTACCATTTTAGGTGCTTGATGCATTCAAGATATTTTAAACATTTTTATATATTTGTTAAAGGAATCTTAAAACTACTCCATTTATGTATGATTTATCAAAATGTATAAATGCATTCTACTTTCATGTACAACTAATTAGAACAAATAAAAAATTAATAAGAAAAAATCATAGAACTATTAAATAATTTAGAGTAAATCATTAAGAGCATAACACCTGGAAAACTTCTGGTGAGTAAATCAATCATAGTATCTACATCACCTAAAAAGAATGTTCCTTTTTCCCTTACAACACACTTGATAATTTTATCCAAGAATGTGAAAATGTTATTTTTCAAAATAGACTCTTCTACCTACTAATAACATCAAATATCTATAAACAACTCAAATATTCAAAAATGGGGATCTTGTTAAATAAACTGTGGTTTATGTTTTGGTTAAATAGCAAATGTGTATCATAATATATCACACAAGGTTATCTTTGGCATGGGAAAATGTTTAGTATATATTAAACGGAAAGAAGTGTTTAATAGAGTAAATACTAAAAGATAATATTCAAGATACATACAGTACAGACTGATGTCAGCAAGAGGGTGGACAAGATAGAAGCTTTCTTCTCTTCCCCCCAAAAATCTAATAGACACTTATCCATGAAAGATTATAGCTCAAGGATCCACTTATGTTATGGTTTGGATGTGAGGTATTCCCCTCAAAATTTATGTGTGAGACAATGCAAGATGGTTTAGGGGAGAAATGACTGGATTATGTGAGCCTTACCCCCATCAGTGAATTACTCACCTAATGGGATTGAGTGGTAATTGAAAGCAAGTAGGGTATGACTGGAAGAGGTGTGGCTGTGGGGCATGTATCTGGCAAGTAGATATATCTCTCTCTCTGCTTTCTGATCGTCATGTGAGCTGCTTCCCTCCATCACTCTCTTCCACCAGGACGTTCTGCCTCACCTCCGCCCCTGAAGAATGGAGACTGCAGTGTATGGACTGAGACCTCTGAAACTGTGAGCCCTCAAATAAACTTTTCCTCTACAACTTTTCTGGTCAGATCTTTTAGTCACAGTGGTGAAAAAGCTGACTAAAACAACTTAAAAACTTTCAGCAAAATAGTAAAACAAAAGGTTAAAAACAAAAGAAAAAGAACAACAACACAGGCAGGATTGCTGGAGAGAGCAGCACACCTGTGATCCTGGAGATGGTCAGGAATTAAGAGGACTTTAGCTATGTGGTTGGTTTCACAGTAAGCCCTAATCATCACCTCTGCAGAGGACATTGTATCTTTTGTTACTGAAGTAACCAACATAAATTTCTGCCATGGACACTCAGAGAAGGAGGTGCTGCTGATCCTGCCCCAAAGGAGGAGCCATGGTTATGCTGCCCCAGGAATTCTCATTTCTTCTAGCCCTGCATCAACTCCTGATTTTGAAGTAAGAGTTTCTCTGTATATGTACACAGGCCAAACTCTGGGTCCATGGCCAGGACATAGGCAATGTTCATCAGATGCTGGGGCCACCACTACCAAAGGCACACTTACAAACTTAACTAGGACACAAGAGGAAAACTCTTGACCATGATTTCACTGGTATGAAAAAGAGAAATTAGGAAGGGCACCCTGAAGTATTACCACTGAAAAACCCAACAGGCTGAGGATACTCACAGCCTTGGTCTCTCAGAAGCCTTGCAATCTTTGCCAATGCCAACTTTAGATTTAGACTGCACTGGTGTGCCTTTATTAGAACCAGAATTGCCACACTCCAAACAACTGCAATCCTCATAACCAAACCTAGGAGGCTTTTCTCCAATGATACCAACTCTTGAAGCATAAAAGAAATAATTACTCTACCAAATGTGCAGACATTAATGCAAAGCAACAACGCCAAAAACCAAGGAAACAATGCCACCAAAAGACCATATAATTTTCCAATAACTAACTCCAAAGGAACTGCCTAAAAAAGTTCAAAATGATTATTTTAAGGAAACTCAATAAATTACCTCATTCTATAAACAGAAAATTCAATAAAATTAGCAAAATTATACATGAGCAAAATGAGAAGGTTGAGAAATGAAAATCATACAAAAGAACTAAACAGAAATCCTGGAGCTGAAAAATACAATGAATGAAATGAAAATGTATTAGAAAACATCAACAGCAGAATTGATCAAGCACAGAATGAATCTATAAATTTGAAGTCAGGTAATTTGAACATTTCTAGTCAGAAAAGAAAAAAAAACAAAGGAAGGGAAAAAGCTTATAGGATTTATGCAATTGCATTGAGAAAGCTGAAATTTGATTTATAAGTTTCAAGAAAGAGATAAATGAAATAATGAGACAGATGTACTACTGTTCAGGAAAAAAATTCCTAAGAATTTCCCTAATCTGGGAAAGATATAAACATCTAGGTACAAGAAACTCACAGGTCTCCTATTAGATTCAACCTAAAAAGACTTCATTAAGATAAATATTCAGACTATCAAAAACCACAGACAGAGAGAGAACCTTGAAATTAGCAACAGAAAAAAGATCCTCACCTAAAAAGTGACTTTGATAAGACTCTAATAGTTCGTAGCAGAAAATTTGCTGGTCAGTGGGAGTAAGATGATAGATATATTGAAAGTACAGTAAGGGATAATAAAATCCCAGAATACCTTAACTGGTATAGATATCCTTCAGAAAGGAAAGAAATACAAAAACTTTCCCAAATGTATTAGCCAGGATTCTCCAGAGAAACAGCAACAATAGAATATGTATAATCATAAGAGGGTATTTCTTAGATTACTTTACATGATCACAGAGACTGAAAAATCCTACAATGGCCATCTTCAGGCTGGAAAGCCAGGAAAACTATTAGCTGCTCAGTCCAAGAAGCCAGAAGCCTGACTATGAGAGACCATTCTTGAAGCCACTGTCCAAGGCTGAAGGTTCAATAGCTCCCTTATAGTAGTCAGGGTTCTCTAGAGGATCATAACCAATAGGATACACCCACCAACACACACACATGATTATTAAAAGGGGACTTAGATTGGTTGACAGTATCAGAAGCTAGAGAGTCCCCAAATGGCTGTCTTTAGGCTAGAGAACTAGAGCAACCAGTAGCTGCTCAGTCCAAGAAACTGGAGAACCAATGATGTAGCCACAGCTCAGGACTGAAGGCCTTTACCTGCGTAGAAAATCACTGGTCTGTGTCTGCTTTGGAAGAGTAAAGGAGCTGGAGTCCAACATCCTCTAGTGATTGCAGCAATAATCAAAGCACCCCAAAATGGAATTTGGATCTACATTAGCTTTCTCCTTCTTTCCTCTTTTGTTCCATGTAGGTCCCTCAACCTATGGACTCCCACACACACATTTAGGATGGTTCTCTCTTCTCACTTTCTGTTCCATATGCCAATCATTTCTGGAAAACCCTTGTCCACACGCCCAGAAGTCTCTTAGTCTTAGGCATCTCAATCTAATTAAATAAGCGACCTAGATTAACCATCACCCCTGTATATCCAACTATGCTCTCAAAGGCTAAAGAAACTGCACTCTGATTTCCATGGTCAATAGCAACAGAAAAATACACCTGCTCAGAAACAGTACAAGCAAAAACTTAGCTTCCCACTTCATCAGCTTTTTACTCCATCCAGACTCTCAGCCTATTGGATGTTGTTGCCCACATTCAGGCAGGTATTTCCCACTCAATTGGCTGATTCACATGCCAATCTTCTCTGGAAATGACCTGAAGACACACCCAGTTTACTAATTTGGTTAATCCAATTAATGATAACTAAAATTAACTGTTATATTGGAGAAATAGAATTTGAGGGACTTAATCTGATTAAATTTCTCTTACAAGAAAAATCTAAGGAAATTGTCCAAGTTGAAACAAAAAGATCTTAATTAGAAACATGAAAACACATGAAAGCATAAATCTTAGTGGTAGAAGGGAGTACATTGACCATTCAGACGACTCTATTACTGTAATGGTGATATGTCAGTCACTAAGATCTCCAGTATAAAGATTAAAATTGTTTAGAATAACAAATTACAAGTTATTTGTTTACATGAACACAAAAAAAAACATGAAAACTGTGACATCTATAACCAAATGTGAGAAAAAAGTATGAAATTTTTATGTAAAATCTTAAATTGTTATTAGTTTAAAACAGTCAATTATAAGATGTTTAACTTAAACTTTACAGTCATTACAAAGCAAAATATTATAGTTGATACAAAACATATGAAGAGGAAAGAAAGAATGTCACTTTTAAAAAATCATTAAAACACAGAGGAAGGCATAAAGGAACACAGAATCTACAAAACAAGAAGACAATTAACAAAATGACAGTAGTAAGTCCTTACCTCTCAATAATTAATGAAGTGAATTAAATTCTTTGATCAAAATACATACAAAAGGTAAATAAATCTTCAAAAATAAGAGCCAACTATATGCTGCCAATGCACTGGGTTCAATTCTCAGCATCTGTTATGGTTTAGATGTGGTGTCCCTCAAAAACTCACACATGAGACAATGCAAGAACTTTCAGAAGAGAAGTGATTGGGTTGTAAGAGTCTTAACCCAATCAGTAAATGAATCCCTAATGGAATTAATTGGAGTGGTAGGGTGTGGCTGGAGGAGGTAGGAATTGGGGCAGGGCTATGAGGTACATATTTTGTACCTGGAGAGTGAAGACTCTCTGCTTCCTGATGATGCAAACTGCTTCCCTCTACCATGATCTTCTGCCATGATGTTCTGCCTCACCTTTAGCCCCAAGGAATGGAGTCAGCCTTCTATGGACTAAGACCTCTGAAACTGTGAGGCCTCAAATAAACCTTTCCTCCTCTATAATTGTGCTGGTCAGATCATGTAGTCATAGCAGTGAAAAAGCTGTCTAAAACAGTACCGCACATAAAGAAATGAATAAAATCAAGGACCATCAGCAGGTAAAAAAAAAAAAAAAATACAAAAATGACTCACTCTCAATACCATATTTTCAACAATGGATAGATGATTCATTCAGACAGGAAATCAATAAGGATACAGCAATGCTGAACTACAGTGTAGATCAAATGGACCTAATAAAGCAGATACTTTGTGGCGTCTTTGATCGTCTGCCTTGTACTCATGGCACTTTCCATATTTTGTGGCTGTTCTCATTCACCAGGACTGGGTTTTTCCAAAAGTAATATGTATAATTACAATTGAAAAAAAAGTATGCTGGAAGAGGTGGTATTGGTGCATAGTTGTAATCGCAGTCACTTGGAAGGCTGGGCTAGGAGTATGACAAGTTTAAGACCAGCCTGGGCAATATAGTGAGACCCTATCTCAAAAAATTTAAACAGCATGTACCAACACACTCAAATACTAAAGAAACAAGCTATAGAGCCCAGGAGTTAATCTATGCATTATTGCTAACTGATCTTTGGCACAGATACAAAGAATACACAATGGAGAATGGAGATTTTCCTCAATAAATTATTTTGGGAGAACTGGATATTTCTATGGAATCAATGAAATTGGATCCTTTCACACAAGTCAAATCAAAATGAATTAAAGACTTAAATGTTGGATTTGAAACTCTACAGCTACTTGAAGACCTAGAGGCAAAAATTCTTGATGTTGGTCTGGGGAAAGATCTTTTAAATATGACTCCATAGGCAACAAAAAGCAAAACAGGCAAATGGGATTGCAAACAAAAAAACTTCTGCATGATGAAAACAGCAATCGACAGAGTAAGGAGATGGCTTATAGGATGGCAGAATATATTTGAAAACCATACATCTGAAAAGTGGTTATTATCCAAAAGATACAGGAGACTCAAACAACTATATAGCAAAAACAAAACAACAAACCCCCGCTCCAATAAAACAAAAAACAAATCTGATTAAAAATGGTAAAAGAACCTGAATAGAAATTTTCAAAACAGTACTACAAATTGGTGACAGGTATATGGATAAATATGGAACATCACTATTGTAAAAATGTAAATAAAAATCATGTGATATCACCTCACACCTGTTAGAATTTCTATTTTCAAAAAGAATAAAATTGCAAAGTATTGACAAGGATGTGGAGAAAGGGAACATTTGTGTGCTGTTGGTGGGAATGTAAATTAGTACAACCATTATGGAAAACAGTCTAGAGATTCCTTCTAATCTTAAGATCTATCAGTCCTTTTTCTAGGAGTACCCCAAAGCAAATAGAATCCATATGTCTAAAAAATATCTGCAGTTCCACATTCATTGAAGCACTATTCACAGTCATCAATATGGAGTCAACCAGTGTCCATCAACATTAAAGAAAATGAGTATATGTATATATAATGAAATACTATTCAGCCTTTTAATAGTAAATTCTTTTAATTATGATAACATGTATGAAACTGGTTCACAGATTATGACAGATAAAATATTCCAGGCACAGAAAAACAAACATTGCATGATCTCAGTTTTATATGAAATCTAAAATAGTCAAACTTAGAGACAGTGGAATTGTGGTTACCAAGGGCTGAGGGTAGAGAAAAGAGAATAAGGAAATACTGCTGAAAAGGTATAAAGTTCCACTCAGCCAGGAGTAATCTATTATATAGCTAGAGATGGAAACCTACTGGAGATCTATTATACAGCATGGAGACTACAGTTAATAATAATGTATTGTATACTTGAAATTTTCTAAGAGCACAGATCTTAAATTTTCTTACAATTAAAAGAAAGAATATGGCCAGGTGTGGTGGCACATGCCTGTAATCCCAACAGCTCAGAAGGATCACAAATTCAAAACCAGCCTCAGCAACTTAGCACAACCATGTCCTACAATAAAAAAATAATTAAATAAAAAGACAGGGAATGCGGCTATAAGGTAAAGTGTCCCTGGGCTCTAACTCTGGTACCAAAAAAAAAAAAAAGTATTTGGAGGTAGATTTGTTAATTAGCTAGAGTTAATCATTTTACAGTATATACATAGATCACATGTACACATATAATTTTACTTGTGAAACTAGCACATAAACCTAAAAAAATGATAGATACACTAAAGTAGAAAAGATGATTTTTGTTCCCCTTTCTCCATTCTGTTTCCAAATACTCTGTAGCAATCACATTCTGCCTTTATAATCCAATAAAATTTAATAATTTTTAATTTGACTAATAAATCATTGTCCAGTGTTATTGCTAGTAAATAAATGTTATTTGCAATCAGAAATTCATGATGTAAAAAATGATGATACTCATTCTAATAAAACAACTGGCAATGTGCTATGTGCCAACCACACACATCAACCACCCAGGTGACTGTTTTAGGATATTAGCTTTAGGTAAAAGGGACTATGTCAGAAATAAGGAAGCATACATATGACACAATCTTGTCACTGTTTCTAGTGCCTTTTATTATCGTGTGTGTCAATTTTTAGATGAAAGTCCCACAAGTCTTTTATTCATCACCTGTATCTCAGTAAATATTCTGGAATATTATGAGGGATAAGTTGTGCATATAATCCACTTTAAATATTTTGCTTTTATTGTACCTCATTAAGAAAAAATTTTATGATGTTAGAAAATAATATATTCTGTTTCAAAAATATTTTGTACTCTAATTTTAATTCTTAGTATTTTAGGTTTTAAAATATCAAAATGGAAAATAACTCCACCTTTCTGATAACATATATGGTAACCAATTAGAAAATAACAATTTTCAAAGTTTACTTGTTAAAATGTTAGCTGCCATTTGACCATTCATAATCTATAGGCCTCAATTTTACCAGATGGATTACTAATAAGTATTTCTGTTAATAAACCATTTTTTTTCATCCTTAAGACGGAAATTTTAATCAGTGTCTTTCAGAACAGAAAACAATTGTATCCCTTTATCCAATTTATGGATGACTGCAGGGTGAATGATACTTTCATTTCATAAATTTCTTACTATAAATATTTTAATTATCCAGGTCCTGTTCATTGAAATGCATATACATAGGAAATCAATGACCAAAAAAGGAAAATACAAAAGAAAAAAAAAATCACACATTGATGTTTAGAGAAATTTTAGACTTACAAATCAGCCAGCTGTTCAAATAAATAATGTATTCTGCAGCTGGCTCTTACATGGGTCTGTGTGTCCAATAGTAGCAGATGTCCCAGTTCTATAAATGTGTTAGTAGAGGAAGGTCCTAAATTGACATTGAAACAAATGGTGATGCAAGCTTACAAGTGAGCATTTGATTTTAGAAATCATATAGAAATCACTGGATATATTTTTTTCTAAAAAATTCTATAGACATCGGAATAAAATGTTTTTCAGATAAAAGAGATGAAAATATCCTTTAGCCTCCAAAGGAATAAATTGATTTCTCCACTGATTTTGTTTGACCTTATAAAAGATCTTTCTCCTCTTTATTTGGAACAGAAAGTTCTTGTATCATTTTAGAAAGGTGTTTAGAACATACAAGAATCGCAATTCAGAAAAATTAACATAGGTGTCAAAAATACTAACACTGACATTTATCAAGTAGTGATTTGATGAGGACCTGGTTAGAGTCTAGACCTCCTAGGTAAATCCCAAGATGGAAAAATTCAAACAGAATTTTAAAAATATGACAAAACTCTGTCCTCAGTAATGTCTACCTCATGGAGAAAAGAAATGTGAACAAATGATTCTTTGACTCCTATAAGTGAAGGGCAAATAGGAGACAAAGAATGCAGACAGCATAAATGAGCGTCACTATCATGGACAAGATCAGAGAATCTCTCACAAAGGAGGTAATGATTGAAATTGGTTGACATCCATAGTCACTCACCAAGTAGTATCATAGTAGAGTAAGTATTCTAGGCAAAAGAAGTGATATATAAAGGTAAGGAATGCCTGAAGTATGTAGTAGCCAGATGGTAATGAAGGAAATTCAAGGGAGGAAAGTGGAAGCAGGAGTTAGGAGAAAAAAACAAAGGAGGTCATAAATGACTTTCCATACTATGCTAAGTAGTTTAGATTTTACCCTGTTACAAACAGGATCCCAGTTAATTTTTCTGGGTTTTTTTTTTGGAGTGGTAGAGGAACATGGTTGCTATACATTACAAAGGTAAAATTCCTCCATTTCACTGAACCATTTCCACTGGGACGTTTCATTGAATCATAAGCTCTAGTCTTTCTCATCTATATGTTTCCTAAATTCAGTCACTCATCAGTAGCCAGCAAAATTAATCACATTCATTTTTGATGCCTTTCAGATCATTTTGATTTTATTGCTGACTAAAACAGTGTCTTCCACATGATTGAGGGTCAGTAGACCCTCATGTTTGCTGAATTTGAGACTTTTCCCTCCGTACATGAGGAAACTGAAGTTTAGGAAAGTTCACCCAGTTTTTTCAAGATCAACTAGTCCATGGCAAAGTCAAAGGTAGAATTGAAGACTAAATTATCAGACTGATTCTTCCTTGACCATATTATGAAACTCTTATTTGCAATAGCAAAATTGTCTTCACCTAAATTTTCCTAAAGTATTATAAACTCAGTATTCTTATCTGCTTTACTATTTCCTATGTCCCATGTTCTTTCCTGTGACCGTTAATTAAGTCAGCAATGCCAAATCATTTATATTTAAAACCTCAAAGCCCATTTGGATTCATCTACCCCCACCTATGAATTCTATTAGGCTCCAAGTTCTGTCAATTTCTGTTGTGCCTTTTTAAATACATTCACTTTTCCATTTTACTTTACCCTCAACTTTTTAAATAAGCTCCTAACTGTTCTCCCTGATGCTTTTAATCTCCCTCTTATTCCAGTTTATTCTATATTCTAAAATAAACTAATCTCCATAAAGTACAATATTAGCCATACAATTACAATGGTAAAATAAAATTTCAGTGCCATTAAACATTAGTTTGAAGTGCTTAGTCAATACAAATAGCTAAGAAAATTAAATATTTGCAAGTATATGTTGAAAAAGAAGAAAATATGTTTTGTTTGGGGATTATACTATTGAAAAATATCTCATTCTCAATAGTAAAAATTCTCAAAATTACAAAATACCTGAAAATTTCAACTGAAAAACTTATACTGAAAATAAACAATAAAAATGAACTATATAAAATTATATAATAATGCTGGAAAAGGAAAACCAGGAGATTAAAAATAGATGTTAGTAAGTAACATTTAGTTAGTAAGTAAAATTTAGATGTTAGTAAGGTTCATTTATCTTTTTAATAATTTTTTTAGTTGTAGATGTATACATTTATTTATTTTCATGTGGTGCTGAGGATCAAACCCAGTGCCTCCCCTGTATAGGCAAGTACTCTACCACTGAGCTACAACCCCAGCCCAGATTAATTTATCTTTGATGGATTAATATTATAAGAATGCTATCCAACTGAAAATTAATATATATAACAATTTTAATGTTTTCCATTTTTATTGCTTTTTATTTGGGAACCAGACAATAATTTAAAAATGAAAAAAAAATGTAAACAGAAAACCATCTAAAAAGAGCTAAGAAATGCTTGGAAAAAATGAATAATGTAAAGGATACTTGCTTTACTAAGGCATTAGTGTATTATTGCTATGTTTCAAATTAGTGCAAATTTAGCTTCTTAACACCATTACCTCACAGTTCTCTGGGTTACTAGTCCAGTACTGCATATTTGGATTCTCTGCTCAGGGTTCACAAGGCTAGCTAGCATCAAGTGGTCAGTGGCATGTCTCTTATCTGGAGCTGTTTTTTTGTTGTTGTTGTTTTGTTTTTTTTTTCCCCTAAGCTCATTCCTATTGCTACACAATCCCTCCCCCGGCCCCCACAGTCATCTGCCTGCAGTCTCAGTTTCTCGGGACAACCTTCTTGTTGCGTGGCCCTTTCCATCTCAGCAATAAAGACAGCCCCTGGTGTCCAAATGTTTCTATGCTTCAAATCCTTTTTTCCACCCTCCAGAGAAAACTCTCACTTTTAACAGACTCAGTTTGTGCCCATGTGGATAATCTTTCACCTTAAGTCAACTGTATTATGGAAGGTAGCATACTCACAGAATAATATCTCTTCATATTCACATATCTCATCTCACTCAGAGGGAGAGGAATATGAGTCACCGTGAGATCATCTTGGAATGGTCCTTACCACAACCAGAAACTGTAAATCTATAGCAAAATCATAACAGGATTACACTGACATAGGAAAAACATGAGAAAAAAGGTCAAGAAACAGAAGACTATGGAGGAAACTAATGTATCAAAACAAGACATTTCAATTAAATGGTGGAAAAAGTGGCTTATTTAATATCTGTGGTTGGCAGGCTAGGCAATCTAATTTGAAAAATATGGATTATCTCAGGTACAAAATGCTCTCTACACACTTAGTAGGCATATCATGTAGGCAGTTGAACATAATGGAATTCAGAGATGTTAAGATTAGAAATGTAAATTTGAGACAATATGCAGTTAGACTATATTTAAAAGCATTAAACTGAAAGATGCCACAGAGGAAATGTTGTGGCTGGAAAAGAGAACATTCTACTGGAGGAGGAAAATTGGCCAAAAGGACATTACTTGACATTCTTTTACAAGTCAAGATCTACTGTGAATCATTAATAATCAAATTTATATTATGAACTGATAGATATGCTAATGAAATCTAGCTTTAATATTGTATCTGAAGTTGAAGATTAACCAAATGTTAATGTTTTAAAGAAGAGAAGCAAACTATAATGCTTTCCATAAATTTAGACTATCTAAAAAAACAAGAGTCAAGTCTTTAACATGACACTAAATGTTTCCAAAATCTGACTTCTTTCACCTCACTAGTCAGTTGCAATCCAAGTGAAGAGCATGGTTCAAAATTAAGTTTTTTTTGTGTGTGTGTGTGTGGTGCTGGGGATTGAACCTAGGGTCTTGTGCTTGCAAGGCAAGTACTCTACCAACTGAGCTATATCCCCAGCCCCAAAATTAAGTTTTGAGCCTCAACTTCAAGTGTATATTTTCCATAACAATAACTAATGTATAATATTGTGAAGATTAAATGGTCTAGTAAATATAGAAGTTAATATATTTCTTTGCACATAAAAGTAATAATTTCTTGATATCATCTATAACCTATTAGATATAAAGTTTTTCTCAACCTGCCATATGTCCAGCCAATTTAGTTTATTTTTTACTAACATCTCACTCTTTTCCGATTGTAAACCACAGTCTATGTGCTTTATAGCTTTAGGAATATGTTTCTCCCATTTTATGATATCTCTCCTTGCCCGTGTTCTAGCCCTACTTCAATATCCTATTCAAATATTAGCATACCTTTCATACTATGTGGAAGTTTGTTTGGTTTAGTCAGCTCTGCAGTCCCACTCCCTTTTTTAAGGAATAGTTACTGGGTTTCCCATTCTTACTATCCTTGGAAAGAACATTGACTAAACAAAAGCAACAAAAAAATATTTTTTTTTATCATCACTGCACACACACACACACAAATTTTAACATGAAAAACAGGAGGTAATTTTGGAATAAAGTAGAGCATTGTCTAAGATTGTATTAAAACCCTCAGATTATGAGAATATTTTGGTCTGAAGACTGTTAGATTCAGAACTTTGGTTTTTGAGTATGTATTCTCCCTGGCCCCCAAGCAGGGACCATTATCTTTTATACCATTATATTTCCAATACCAAGTGCACAATATACTTGGAGAATGGCTGACTGCATTTCCCCCTTCATTATAATTACTTAGGACTTGTGGCATTGTTTTTCACTATAAAAAGTCTCAAAAATTAAAATTTGATGCTTGGATCTAGCACAGAATTTGGCAAATTATCAGGCAAGTGATACAGACAGCTAAATTAAAACTGAGACAGAGTGACAATTTATGCAGCTGCAATATAGGATAGAATCTGATAATTTGTGTAAGAAATTTTAAGAGAGAAAGAATGGCACTGCTTCTTCCATCTGGACTGTTCACCCAAGTATGTGACTAGAACATGCTTATTGAATATATTCACAAAAGTAAAAGTTTGTCTTAACCTTACAAAATACTGAGAAACTGAAATTATCTCAAAGTTATTTCAGATATCAAGTATCTTTCTTTTGCCTCCTTTTATCATTTGCACGACTAACCAAGTATCTGTTCACATTTGTCCTCAATCAATAAGATAATTTATCTCTATTTGTCAAGAGCATCAGTATCTTTCCTGAGAATATCACCATGCATCCAAGTTAGGTAAGAGAGAAGTAGTGTCAACTAAGTGACGCAGAGCAATTCCTGAACCCATTTTCTGATTTCCAAATTCACACTGATGGTTGATGGTGCAGGAAATGTTTCAGGTCTGCAACTTCTCACAGAGAGACATTTCACCCTGGCTCTTTAACCAGACCAGATATGGAATTGAACGTGAAACACAAGCAGAGGTAAAACCTAGCATGGGTAGTCTGTCTGCGCCAGATTCCAGGCCACTGGATGAAGCGAAGGCAAGCATTTAAGTGGCAGCCACAGCACCAGCTATTTTTAAGTCTCACCTTGCTTTAAATGTAAAAAATATTTTTTATAAATTTAACCACACTCATATCACTTCAGTACAAAAGTATTAAAATGTCTCTTCTTTGGGGAATATTCACAAAGGAAGATACTGCCCGTTCTGCAGTCCCACTCACTTTGAAGTCACAGGTGGGCTCAAAATATATTGCACTAAGCATAATTTTTTTATTATAATTTCTTCATGTAGTCCAAAGCATTTTCTGAAAAAGTACTATTTGTCTAACCATAGTTTAGGTAGTGTCTTTATTTACCTGCAAGGGAAACAGTATAGCATGTATTTTATAGCAAACAGCTTTAAAAAATCAATACATTATGCCTATGAATTAGGAAGTATTGAAAAAAATGTTGCTCACAGACAGTGACATTTTGAAAAGTAACTTTAATTCTATGGCCTTGGATTTAAAGAGCAATTGTTATTTTTAAGAACTGCAGGAAGATTCACAATGGCAGTTAAAATAAGGGTGGGTCATATTGCAGTTATCTATCCAAAAGACAAATAATCAATTGGCAAGTTACAATCTATAAATTATGCTATGAAATAATTTATTAAAAAGTTACTAGCTGATGCTATTCCTAATCATGTTCAACAAAGGATTGGTTCTTTCAACACAAAATGGTCAAATCCTTTTAAGAACAACTATAAGCATATGGAGATTCCTTTGCAAATCTAATTCTACTTAAAGAGAATTTATCCAAGCCATAAATGCATTCATGCTGCAGGATTTTTCCATCTAATCCTTTCCTTCTTCTAATCCATGCCCTAAGAATTAAAATGAGAAGCTTTTGCACTCTAATGAATGCACAAATACAGTATCAATATTTACTCAACAATACTGTGTAAACTTCCCAGTCCAAAAGGGAATCACCAAACTCATTTCCATTGATAATTACTCAGCAAGGACTCAATTGGTTCCCACCAGTGCTTTTCCTCTTTAAGTACACAGAATAGGTGGGATGATTCCATGACTCTGCATACACATATTGTGTTTCTAATGCTCAGAAAAGGAAAAATATGTTAAACTTGCTATTAAAAACAAAAAATCAACCAGTCAAAACCAGAAAATGCTTATCATGAGAACAAAACACAAATTTTTAACAAAGATATCGCCATGTTAGATGTGGAAAAATTGCTTTCTGAATATTACTAAGAAGTCATAAAAGGAAAATAAAATGGTGATTTGTATATATTTTGTGACTGGAATTAAGTAGGATTAAATAAAATAATATTTCTTTTTTTCTTTACTCTGTGTAGCTGAAGAGTATATAAAATTTAGTAGGTTTTGCTTCCTATATATTTTTTGTTTGCCAGCTTCCTTTAAAATATAGGCCAAGCTCTTCCGTTTGTCAGACATTACTCTACATTTATAAAGATAATGATATTAAGTCTTCTAGCCTATCTATAAACCCTATAACCCTAATTTATTTCAACTTAAAAATAAATAAAAGAATTTAGGGTTTTGTTTTTCTTTAGTGCAAAACACAGAAAAGCAGAAAAGTTCCTGTAATAAGCTAATCTCTGATCTTTCTTTTGTTCTCTTGGGTAAGGGAGACTTTTAATTTTTTAATAAGAAAAAGTAAATATATTCAAAGACAAGAGGCAAACAAGTATCTTCAGGCCCTGTTGACTCTAATACTTGCTTGATTTAATATTCTGAGAGTGAATGTGTGTGAGTGTGAGTGTGTGTGAATGTGTATGGATGCATGAGGAGAATTTTACACCTAATAATTCTGAAAAAAAAATCACACTTATTCACTAAAGTAATAGTCAAGAAGCATTTGGGGGTTTGGAGATAACTAGCATTAGGTAATTCCACCTTATCCTGGGTTTATATATAAGTAGGTTGTACACTTTGATTTCTTTCAACAGGAATAGAAATAGAGAAACTATGCAAAGCTACAATTTACAGGCATTGGGCACGTTTCTATTAATGACTGGAAGAACAAGTTAGTGATTGAGTCATCTGATTGAGCGTTAATGCTTCCAGTGTTTTCCATGGTCCTTCATACCGTACTGCTCTCCTACAAGGTTTTCATCAGAATCACACTGGGGAAGAAAAGATCAGCTTCTCCAGCTGCACTTCAGCTGACTCATTCAAGTTCATAATATCTGCAGACAAGGTTTCCAAGTCTATTTTTATAAGATGATTCTCATGCAGAACATATTAGAGATTTTGCCCTTCAACTTATAAACACTGAACCCAGCAAATATCCTTCCTCATCACCCTTTGTCTGAGTTGTGGAAACAAATGATGTCTTAAGTAAGATGAGCATTTGGCAATAACAAGTAAAAAGCAGAGTAATTAATTACCTTTTATGGAATTTTATATTGAGTATTATTTATATTTAAGAGAAACTAGTTGCCATCAGATATTCAGTAACAAATGAAAGAAACAAAATGTTTATGAATATTAATATGCTAAAACTAGTTTGAGTGTCAACATAAGACTATATTACAATAAAACCCACTCATTACTTAACTGTTACCTGGCAAAGTGTTAAGTAGTCTATGTTAATTTTTTACTTGGAAAAATCACTTCTCATGGTTAGCACTCAATACGCTTGATGGTCACAACTATTGGTTGATGATTTTATCACTCAAGATGTTACAGTGTATCCCATGACTTTAATCTGCCCAATCTGCGAATGGCTTGGATTTTATAAAATCTAGCTGTTAATGAAAATTTAGTAAAGGAAAGGAAACAATGACACAACAAAGGTCATTTGTATCTTGAAGTATTTTGTGATTTGAAGAAAAAACAGTACCATGGCAGTGTGCATTACAGCAGATTTTAAAAATTAGGCAAAACATCTCAATTATTAGACATTGTCTGGATGTTTATATCATCAGGGTTGTCATTAGTGCTTTATTCTATAAATGTGACTTCACTTTCTTGAATATCATGACTGTATTTAATGCAGACCATGGATTTTTGGGGTTAATAGATCTCTAAGGTCTAAATTATATTTTATATTCAAAGCCAACTGCTGTACATCAACTCCAGCAGTCATGTAACTCAAATGAATTGTGCTGTCTAAACCCTGCTCTATTTCTCCTCGCACTATGTTTGTCCTATAGACTTCCTGGCAAATGATACAGCTTGGAATTCAGGGTTCTGAATTATCTAGAGTGACTGGCAGGTGTCATTAAGAGAAACAATGAGTCTATCACCAGGGATTTTTGCTCAACCAAGTATAAACTCTCTCTGGGATGCATGGATGTGGCAGCCATTTGCAGGCTCTCTAGAGAAACTGAGGGTCACCATCCACTACAGTCAGTTTTTCCAGCCTGGCTAATTAGAATTACAATGTATTCGTCTATATCCCCAGAGTCACATTTTCTTCTTGTGTTTTCTGAGTTACAAGTATCTTCAAAGCAGAATAAATTTTACATTATTCTCATATTCTCATAGTGCTTTCTAATACCTGAGCTATTAGTTTGGTTACAGGTATTTCATGAGGTCCCCTGCTTTTAACAGGTAGAAATAGTTATAGTCGGGTTTTGGTTTATAAGCAGGTATGGCCTTGTCCTGAGGCCAGGGTTTACTGAGGTGTATGATGAAATTTGTGGTCACTTTATAAAAACAAAACAAAATCTTTCAATTAATGCTAATTTAAAATAGGGAAATAAAGCAGGTTGTATCTCATTTGAATGTGTACCCAACAAATTTTTCCATTAGCAAAAAGATCATGAAAAAAAACCCACCAGTATTCACATGAGTGTCTCTTTGTTTTACATAGTTGTTTCTAACATCAAATAAAACCTATTGACATTGAGGGGGAAAGTCCTATCTCCTTCTGCTGTTTTTTTTTTTTTTTCCTTTTTCTGTCTTTTCTTCCCTTTCCCTTTTTTTCCCAGAGAGATAGAATGACCCTTATAACTCATATAATCCAATTTGTTAATTTTGCGGGCTGGGAAAATGAGGCATACAGTTGAAGAAATGTTTTATCTGATTTATTTGGTCATTACTATGGTTTGGATGTGGTTAGTCTACCAAAGGTTCTTGTTGAGGCTTGTTCCTCAATATGGCAGTGTTAAGGTGGCAGGATGCAGTGAGAGGGGTCAAGACTGGTCATTCCCCACATGCTGAGTTTCTACCTTCATATGTGATATCTTCCTCTGCCACATTCTCTCACAGTGTGATGCCATACACTGGGAAGAGATACAGCCCTGGGGGCCTTCAACTAACCAATACATGTTTTCCAAGCCTCCCAAACTGTGAGCTAAATTAACCTTTTCATAGCCTCATAACCTTTTCACTAGCCTCAGGTAGTTTATTATAGAAAAAGAAAGGGACTAATATAATTATATGTCAACAAAATAATTTTGGCAGTGAGAAAATTACTTAGCATAGAACATGCAACAACTTATCTTGTCTTCTCATTTTTAATGTTATAGCATACCCTGATTTAAGAACCATTTTATAGTCTAAAATAGCAGATAACAGTAGTTTTAACTTAAAGACTCATTTGTGAATAGGAAGTATTTAAAATTATTAGCAGAGTGGATCAGTTGGTTTCAATTGTATTTAACTAACAGAATTGAGATTTTGCTGTTAAACAATTTGTAACTTAAACAGAACATAGAGTGATACTATGAATATCACATTTTTGAAGTATTTTGTTATATATCTGTAACCATCTTGATTATTCCTTCACTCGAGACTTAAATTTTTGATGAACAATGTTGTCATAATATTTGAATGATCAAAAAGTTTTGAGTTTCATTTATCTCTTTAATAACTCAATTATAAAGATTATAAATTTGTGGGAAAGCCTCATTTGGCCTAAATCTTAGCTGTCTTTATAGTGAATTGAATTCTAGTGGAAAGTGGTATATGAAAATCTGATTACCTGCTACATTCATAATCACTGGTAAGTAATTACACAGAGTGATTGGTCAGGATCTGCTCTCCTGACCAGATCCTCAATGAGAGAGACACATGAGGCAAATGAGATGGTGTGGTAAAAAAAAAAAAAGGTAATAAAATGTTAATAAGTACAAATATCTCCTCTAGTATGATGATTTTTTTCAACCACTTCCTCATCTTTTTTAGAGAAATTGAATCTGAGACATGCAGGAAAGGTTAGTAGCCATTAGCAAGGTTTTTAATTAAACAAATGTGGTTGTAAAAATCCCAAACAATACTGATATCCCCCAAATTCAGTTGTAATTTTGAATGCCTAGAATGATAACTGTACCTGGCCCTTTGCATTCAACACTAAACTTGCTTAAAAGAAATAGGTTGCAATTCCGATTCTAAAGGGAAAAGCATAGAGATATTTTATAGTTTCAACTTTTAAAACAATTTAGTAGATAGCAATATTTTAAAATCAGGGAGACTTTTTGTATCAGTTTGCCAGGACTGCTCTAACAAAGTACCGCAAACTGAATGACTTAAATGAAATAAGTGTATTATGTCACAGTGCTGCAAGCTAGAAGGCCAAATGAGAGTGTTTAAGGAGGTGTTTTTTTCTGAGTACAGAGTGAGAAGATGTGTTCCAGGCCTCCCTACCTGGGTCTTTTCTCTGTCTCTTCACATAGTTTTTCCCTTATGCGTGTATCTGTGTTCCAATTTCTTCTTTTTATATAAGGACACCAGTCATATTCTATTAGAGGTGTCCCGAAACAACTTATTTTAACTTTATTTCACTATATAGTTCCTGTCTTCAAATAAGGTCACACGTTCTGAGGTACTAGGGATGAGGACATCAGTGTATGAAATGGAGAGAGTGGGAGAAGAACACAATTCTTATCACTGAATTCTAAATTTTTAGCTGTAATTTTAAAAATATCAAGTGACTTGGCAACTCTGAGCCAGCACTCTTGCTAAAGTCTTCATAAACTTAAGTTAAATAAGCTGGCTGCTCCATCCTGTCTTTGACATGCTCTCTATTGTTCATGTTGCCTTAACCTTGTAGTTCCTTAATTCTGCTTGTCACCTGTAAATTTATAAATATGCAACAACTGTTTTAGGTCTTTGGCTATTTGAATAATGTAAGAAAGTTTCACAGTGTTAAGATCAACAGTGTTATACTACGGGTAGGTCAGTGCAGTCTTTCTCTGTTGCCTTGAGTCCAGTCATTTTCCTTTTATGTCCAAATGATTTTGGACTAACTCTGCAATATACTTGGACTGACACGCGAAGTGGCCAAAAGCCATTCTGAGTGGCTATGAAAATAATGAAATGGATCTAAATAAACTTGTTGAATTCATAGGGTGAGGAATCATGGGCCTAGCCTCTGTTTCCTTTCTGAACAAAGACCAGTCTTGAAACAACAACAACAAAAAAAAAAAAGAAAAGAAAGGAAAAAGAAAAAAAAAGAAAAGAAAAGAAAGAAAAGAAAAACAAGGAATTTAAGCAGAAGAAGTTTAGGGGAATCTACAATTGTGATTCAGACCTAATTTTCCCTTGGTGGGAACAATATTCAAATCATGATGTGTCCTTTTAGTTTAATGAATATCCTTTTGTATAAATGAGCATCTTAGATTATAAAAATTGATGTTTGATTGCCTTTAAAAGACAAACATTGATCCTTTTGTTCTTTCTAAGTGTGGCACCTGGGTTTGCATGCTAGTGTGTACGAGATGTGCCTCCCTCAAAACTTTTTACAAAACTGACACATTTACCCCTCTGATGTGAACTTGAGGTGGGGGGAAGGAAGCCAATCCAACACGCATGGTCTGTGCAAGAGAATAGGTCAAATACTCAAACCAAATCAGAATTCCTTACCGTCTGGGAAGGAGGGCTACCTTCTTAATTAGTATACCATTTATGAGCTGCCAAGATTAGCAATTAAAACAAAACAAAATAATCACTAAGCACACATTCCATAAAAAAAGTAAGTAAAATCTGAGGAATGAAAGTCACAGCCCTGATTAGAGAGTAGAGACAAGGAGCCAAAGGAGAAAGAAAGCAGGCAGGAAAGCGGGAAGGAGACAGGGAAGAGTTGAATCAGGGCAGAGCCCAAACTCCCAAGGGCCAACAGAGCTTTTGACAGACTGTAAGAACTATTGATTCAACAACTGTAAACAAAGTCCCAGGTCTTCCTGAATCCCGAAGGCACTGCTGCTGAGAAATGTTCTCCTGTACTTCCAAAGTATCCTCACTGTGGAGCTTCATTGACTCAAGGAAATGAAGTCTACATTCTTACAACTAGGGAGATAGCAAAAGAGAATTTATAAGTACCTCTCCTTTTTACCAGAGTCCTTGGGAGAAGACCCCAACTGTGTGGAATCTCAACAGATGAGGTTCAGTCACTCATCCCAATATGCCCATTATAGAGATGAGCAGTGGTGAAGGGCAGGAAAGGAACTCTAAGCAGCATGACCATACTGGGAAAAACAGATATTTGGGTATAGTGAGCAAAGATCTGTCTTCTGGGGACTCAAACTTTAAGATTTTATAGAAAAAAGGAACAAAGGCAAGGGTTGGGTACTTGCATGGCTAGGGGATTCACACAGTTAGCAGAGTATAGGTCACCTTAGTCAGACTATAGTCTTGTTGCTCATTATTTCAATACTGGTTCTGAGAGGTGGATCCAGAAAAATCCTTACTGTTTAAGAGGGCAATCTGGTTCCCATGAGATGACTGCTCCTGCTTGCAGGGCAGCCTCAGTTCCAGTCATGGGGTAACTGATCCCATTTAAGACGGTGATCTCATTGTGGGGTGATTTGTCTGGGGCTTTGCTGTTTCTGGAATTCAAGACAACTATAGGTTTAGGGCAATGACTAGAGGCATACCCCTCAAGAGTCTGGAATACTCAGTTATAAAAGCTGATGGTTTAATGTCCCTACAAATCTTGAAAATACCTTTAGTTACTCTTAAATTGGTGTCCTCAATCTTGAAGGGGGACAAAGCTGATTAGGCTAATAAGCTTTGTATTACATTCTTTGAGTAATTAGCATTCCTATGTGCAGAGCTGAGCAGGGACCCAGCATAAACTTTAAGGTAATAAAGGAGACAGATACAAAATGAAGGCAGAGATGTCAAGTTTTATCCTGCTTTTAGTTGCACAGTGAGCATCTACAGGTCCAAGTGCAGAATCCGTGCTTTTAGCAAAAGTCACTTCTAATTCCCTTTTGTATCCTGAAAAACTTTTACGTCATAAATAAGGTGATAAGTGCAAATACGGCCACTTTTTGAAGCATCTATTAATTAACACTTTTTCTCTTCATGACAATAAATACAATTCATCTAATTTCCATCTGATGATCAGTTGCTCACATCCAACATAGTAAAAGTACAATTACATAATTTACTTAGTTCTCCTTTGGCAACCACATCTACCAAGAAATTATAACACTAAGAGGAATAAAAATTAAAACCTAGAAATTAAAATTACCATGCCCAAAGGAAAACGTCTGAACACAGCAAGCACACACATGCACACAACATGATTGGAGTTACATGACATACAACATATGATTGATGATTATTTAAAAATTTTAGTTAGTCTCATTACAGCATGAATGTGATGCTCTCATTTGTAATATGGGTTTGCAAACTATAGCCTGCAAGCCAAATGTGGTTCCTGCCTCTTCTTATATGATAGTGGAGATTGACTTTTTTTTGACATTTTTAAGTGATTGCATTTTAAATGATTATATAAAGGATTACATAATATCCTGTTTTGCATCTTGACCCATGAAACCTAAAAAATTGTCTAGTTCTTCCCCGCAAAATTGGTCCTGCCATAGAGCATATACCATTAATAATCTGAGGTTATTATAGGCTAATTATCATATTTTGAGCTTGACTTTTAATAGATCAAAAACCAATTAATCAATACCAAGTCAGATGTAGCTCAGTGGTAGAGTACTTGCTTAGCATGCACAAGGCCCTGGGTTCTGTCCCCAGCACTGCAAACAATAATAATAACCAGAATAAAACCAGAAAACAAAAACCAAGTTGTTACAGAGCAACTCCCTAGGAAGATGTCTTTAACAGAATTATTTCTACCTCCCCTCCCTAATCTTTTATTTTTGCTTATTTTATTTATTTATTTATTTGTTTGTTTATTTATTTATTTATTTGTGGTACTAGGGATTGAACCCAGGGCCTTGTGCATGCAAGGCAAGCACTCTACCAACTGAGCTACATCCCCAGCCCCTCCCTAATCTTTTAAGGACACATGGTTTTCTAAACTCTAAGGAGGCCTTTGTAAGGCTGCCTCCTTCTCTCTTCAACTCAACTGAACAGACTTGTAAAAATGCAACTGAAAGGAAAATGCAGATGCTGGTTCAGGAAGTTAGTCTGCTCAATTTCTCTGTGAGGAAGGAGAGGAGAACAGGAGCCTTGGAGAAGAAGTCCCCTCCTTGACTAGGACCCCTGCCCATTGTTTTACCATATCCCCTTTTCAATCATATATTTGTTTGTACACACCCAGTATATACCCTTTGTACCCTGACCCCCACCAAGATAGAGATTTGAGGTGAAAAAAATTCCTCTGTCTTCCTTAGGGATGGTTTTGAATAAACCTGTTTCCTTCCACCATCTTCTTACTCCTGAGTGCTCAGTTGAGTGACAAGTAGTACGAACCTTAAATTCCAGTAACAAAGTTATCAGCCTCACCTTCTGTGTGTTAGGTTTTTCAAGGTGTACTCATATGGCTCCATCTCACTTCCTGACCATTATTAGAAAGAAGATATAAGGTCTATTAAGACCCTATAAGATTATGTAAATATTATCCATGTTCTTTTATACAATAAAACTTACTAGGGACTGTTGTACTTAGAGAGCAAATGAATGGGATGTGAATTGATACCCAGGTTATTGGCTTGGCCATCTCTGTGGAGAATTGTGCACTTGTCCAGTAATAACCATAAAGTTACAAGGTAGTGTTCAGGATAAATTAAGGTTCCAAGATGCCCTAGAGGCATCAAGCTGGAGATATAAGAAAGTGGCTGAAAAGACATTCTATCACCTCAAGAGGATTATGACCTGAAAAATAATATTTCAGAGCTGTAAGACTTGGATCCCATGCCCAACATGTATTTCATTCTGTGTACATGAATTTTCCAAAATCTGAAAAAAATCGTAAATTCAAACCTTTCAGGTTCCAAGCATTTTTCACAAGGAATATTCAGCCTACAATTGAAAGTTGAAACATATTCGACATTAACCAAAGAAAGATGTATAGATAGAGAATGAAGGAGGAATTATCAACAGTTACAAGATGACTGAAAAATTACCGAATCAGGAACAATATTGGGAAAGATGAAAGGACTATAATCTAATTTTAAGGAGTGTATGGTTATCCATAAATAGTTTTAAAGTGGTTAATTAACAATAGTTAAAAGTGAGGGTCTTTTAGGAAATAATTTGTGATCTTACTAGAAAAAGATAAAAATCAGTGTTTTGAAACAAAACATTACAACTCTATCAATGTAAAAATTGCACTTAAATTAAATGGGCTAGGGAGACTGTATTCAAAGCTATTGCAATAGGAAAGAAAGGGTCACACTCAGTCTTAGCTCAACTCCACAGTAACAAACAACTTGAGAGTTTTTAAAAGATGGGACGAGAGGGTGGGTTCTTCAGCCATTTATGTTTGCTAATTGGCTTTATGCAAAGAAAAAGTAAAATTTCTCCTCTCTTTGGGATGGGGGCAATTTTACAACTTAAGCAAGGACCCACTGGTGTTAGTTCCCACCCTTCCACAGAAGCTGAGAGACAAGACCCTAACTTCTTTATGTATACATTTTAAAATAATGGCTCCAGGTTCTTTAGAAAGTTATTCCTGGCTTGTTCAGCTGGCAAGAAGCTTCTTAAAAGATTTACATTTCAAACAGGCAAAAAATTAATTGGCAATTACACTTTTTTTTTTTTAAAGGAAAAGCTCTAAGAAAAGGGTGATCAGGTACCTAGAATTAGGAAGAAGTTCCTCCACTGAACTATAAAGAAAAGAGGAATGAATCAAGAAACATTTTTGTAGAACACATGAGCAAAATAAAAATAGACACGAATCAATCAAGTTTTACATCCCACTTCACTTCCTGCTCCCTCTCACCCCCATTGCTCCCAGAATGGGAGTCTGGTGTCCTGGGAACCTGAATTTTTATACCTTCATATTAAGGTGTCTTAAATTAAAATTTTAATATTAAAATTTTAATGATGTCATCCTGTTGAAAACTCACATTTTACTACATTAATTTCAGGCATTGGAAAGAAAGACCCACAGCCTAGGACTAAAGAGAAATACGAACTTTATCATTGAGCAGAGGTGAACTTGCTATTTTTGGTGGATTTTGTTAATAATCCGTAAAATGTAGAATTCCAAAAGGAAAGTTAAATCCAATCCTCTTTCTGGTCTTCAAGAAAAATGATGTTATGATCTTCAGTTTTTATATGGATGACTGAACACTGGAAAATTTCATGTGGCAAAATAAAAATACACCGAAATATAAATGGACTCTGGTAAGTAAGTAAACCCTTAAATCATAAATAAAATTCTATATGCCATTTAGAGTAGTGGCTTTCACCATTTGAGAATCTGATGAAATCCAAAGATAAATAAATTTGCTTTAGTATAGATGAACTTCATTGCCTTTGCTCTCTATTGGAAATACCTGGGGAATAAAACACAGAGATAAAAAGGAACACAACATGTCTGAGCAGGAATAGAAAGAATATTGCGATGGTGTTCTCACAGATCAGAATGACATTTCATATAAAAATATTTATTACTTTGGTTAATCAACCATATTTTGGTATTGTAGAATTAATTCTATGGTTTACTTCAGGAATATTTTCATGGAATAGGAAATATTAAATTTAAACTCTAGGATCTCAAGAACAATTTAGTGTCTTCTTGTACAGAATCATTTCTCCTAGGCCACAAAATGAACCCCAGTAAACTTAAGAGTTTAAAAATAAAAATCATTCTAATTTATACCCAAAGGACTTAAAATCAGACTTAAAATTACTATAGTAATGCAGCCACATCGATGTTTACAGCAGCTCAACTCACAATAGCTAGACTGTGGAACCAACCTAAGTGCCCTTCAACAGAGGAATGAATAAAGAAAATGTGGGCAGCTTCCCTGGAGAGAGTGACCATCTGGGGCTGCCTGAGTCCTCAGAGCTGAGCTCTGGTCTTCCCCGCCACAGAGCGGTGTCTCCTGGGGAGGTCTGGCCTGGAGCAGCTGGAGTCGCTGGCTCCGGTGGGGAGTTTGGACCCTTTGGCACCATTTTGCAGCTTCCCTGGCAGAGAGCAACCATCTGGGACTGCCTGAGTTCTCAGAGCTGAGCTCTGGTCTTCCCCGCCACTGCAAGGCGTATCCTGGGAAGGTCTGGCCTGGAGCTGAGGGAGCCGCCAACTCCAGCGGTGAGTTTGGGCCCTTTGGCGCTATTTTACAGCTTCCCTGGCAGAGAGTAACCACCTGCCACCGACTGAGCCCCCAGCGAGGAGCTCAGGCCTGACTGGGCTCTCAAGCCCAGTGTCTCCATCACTGAGCACAGTTTTGTGCCCACACTCCAACTTGGTCTAGTGCCCAGGTCACACCCTGGCCCAGGGTCTAGCACCTTGCTGTATCTGATTGTCTATCAACACCAGGCTGCCTCTGCCCAGAAGCATTGATCATTCCCAACCTGGAGGAAGTGGGATAGCAGCTTTCTTGGGTCACCACTTGATCAAGCACCTCTCAAACATCAGGTGAGTTACTGGAAATCTGCAGGGACACTTTAAGTCTTTACAGGGAAATCATCGCAATCCCTCTGATTTGCACTACTAGAGGGGAAGATACACGAGCAACATGAGAAAACACTGGAAGAAAATGTCCCAAACAAAACTAGATGATATATAAAGAGAACCCAAAGACAGCATGGTAGAAGGAATGACAGAAAGGGAGTTCAGAATGTTCATAATTAAAATGATCCAAGAAGAGAATAATGTGATGAGAGAGCAGATTCAGGCTATGAATAATCAGCTAATAGAGCAATTGCAGGAAGCAAAAAATCATTTCAATAAAGAGATAGAAGTTCTGAGAAAAAACAAACAGAAATCCTTGAAGGAAACAAGGAAATGAAGGAAGCAATAAAACAAGTTAAAAATTCAATAGAAAGCATAATTAACAGAATAGATCACTTGGAAGACAGAACCTCGGACAATGAAGACAAAAATATTTAATCTTGAAAAAAAAGTCGAACAAACAGAGAAGATGGTTAGGAATCATGAACGAAACCTCCAAGAAATATGGGACATCATGAAAAGACCAAATTTAAGAGTTATTGGGATTGAGGAAGGCACAGAGATACAAACCAAGGGTATGAATAATCTGTTCAATGAAATAATATCAGAAAATTTCCCAAATATGATGAATGAGATGGAAAATCAATTACAAGAGGCTTACAGGACATCAAACACACAGAATTACAAGAGATCCGCACCAAGTCACATTATAATGAAAATACCTAACATACAAAACAAAGATAGAATTTTAAAGGCTGTGAGAGAAAAGCATCAGATTACCTACAGGGGGAAAGCAATATGGATATCAGCAGGTTTCTCAGCCCAGACCCTAAAAGCAAGAAGGGCCTGGAATAACATATGTCAAGCTCTGAAAGAAAATGGATGCCAACCAAGAATCTTATACTAAGCAAAATTTACCTTCAGATCTGATGACGAAATAAAATCCTTCCATGATAAACAAAAGCTTAAAGAATTCACAAAGAGAAAGCCTGCTCTACAGAACATTCTCAACAAAATATTCAAAGAGGAAGAAATGAAAAACAAGAATCTCAGTCAACATGGGGAGGAATTACCCTAAAGAAAGAGTCAATCAAAGGAGAAACAAAGTTAAGCTAAAAACCCCCAAAAAGCTAAAATGGCAGGAAATACAAGTCATATCTCAATAATAATCCTGAATGTAAATGGCCTAAACTCATCAATCAAAAGACATAGACAGACAGACTGGATTAAAAAGAAAGACCCAACAATATGCTGACTCCAAGAGACTCATCTCATAGAAAAACATGCCCATAGACTAAAGGTGAAAGGTTGGGAAAAAACATACCATGCACATGGACTGAGTTAAAAAAGCAGGAGTTTCCATTCTCATTTCAGATAAAGCAGACTTCAAGCAAAAGTTAGTCAGAAGGGATAAAGAAGGACATTTCATACTACTTAAAGGAAGCATAAATCAGCAAGACATAACAATTATAAATATTTATGCATCAAACAATGGTGCATCCATGTATGTCAATCAGATCCTTCTCAATTTCAGGAATCAAATAGACCAAAACACAATAATACTGGGGGATTTTAACACTCCTCTCTTACCATTGAACAGATCTTCCAAGCAAAAATTGAACAAAGAAACCATAGGACTCAATGACACAATTGCTAATTTGGACTTAACAGACATATATAGAATATTCCATCCATCAAAAAGCGAATATACTTTCTTCTCAGCAGCTCATGGTTCCTTCTCTAAAATAGACCATATGTTATGCCACAAAGCTACTCTTAGCAAATACAAAAACATAGAGATACTACCTTGTATATTATCAGATCATAATGGAATGAAATTAGATAGCAATGATAAAGTAAAAAACGGAAACTACTCTAAGACCTGGAGATTAAATAATATGCTATTGAATGATGCATGGATAACAGAAGACATTAGGGAGGAAATTAAAAGATTCTTAGAGGTCAATGGGAACAAAGATACAACATATCAGAATCTCTGGGACACAAGGAAAGCAGTGCTAAGAGGAAAATTTATTGCATGGAGTGCATTTAATAAAAGAATGAAAAGTCAACAAATAAATGATCTCACACTACAGCTCAAAGCCCTAGAAAAAGAGGAACAGATCATCACCAAAAGTAGTAGAAGACAGGAAATAATCAAAATCAGAGCTGAAATCAACAAAATTGAAACAAAAGAAACAATTCAAAAAATTGACGAAACAAAAAGTTGGTTCTTTGAAAAAATAAACAAAATTGATAAACCCTTAGCCATGCTAACGAAAAGAAGGAGAAAGAAACTCCAAATTACTAAAATTTGTGATGGGAATGGAAATATTACAACAGACACAATTGAAATACAAAACATAATAAGAAGCTACTTTGAAAATTTATACTCCAACAAAATAGAAAACATGGAAGACATCAACAGGTTCCTAGAGGCATATGAGCCACCCAAGCTGAATCTGGAGGACATACACAACTTAA